>VNKF01004302.1:0-11304 GCA_008044355.1 Drosophila lacteicornis
TTGTTTACGTATATTGCCACTCCCCCGGCATGTCCTTCACGATCAGAACGATAAACATTATAACCATTACATGAAATAATTAAATCACAAACACGACATAAACCAAGTTTCAGGCACACATATAACATCAACATTTGAATCTACAAATAAATATCTAAACTCATCAATCTTTTTTGTTAGGCTTTGGGCATTTAAGTGCCATATTTTAAGTCCTTCTTTCTGATTGCTTAATATTCGCACTACTGCATGGCTGTTCGCCTTTGAAACGGTTAATTGCTCATCCATATTGGTAGTGACAAACAGATCAAATGCTCAATAACCGAGCACACAACGCTAGAATGGGAAAGACAGTACATATGGGAAAATATTACGAATTGAAAAATATAATTAAAATTAATAATAATAATTAAAAACTTATAGACATTAAATAATATGAAAAAGTTATTTTAATTACGAAAGGAATTATTATTATTCGCTCCATTTCCTACTGGGGCGCAAATCGACGAAAGTTCGCGTAAGCTCATAATGCGCACAGCTTCATCGTTCATTGTAACTTTAATAAATACAAAAGCTCTACGAGTAAACACGGCGACGATCTTCTTCTGCTTTTTCATTTTCATCGCTTCTTTAAACACCTCATAGTTAGCTTTTGTCAGCTGATCATTAACATAAAACGGAACAGCTGAATCAAAGCCCAGCTGCTGTAGACTTAATTGCTGCTTATGCTCTCGGCGAAAATTGGCAATTCGCCGCAACAGCTCAATTTTTTCGCTCATGTGCTCCAGTTTTAATTTAATCGTCGCATCTAACACAGTTTTCGCTGATGTTTTGCGTCTAATTCGGTAGATGCCTTTAAGTTTCGGTGCCGGAGTGAAGTTAAGGCAAAAGCATAGAGAATTGAAAATAGTCTTTAAATTCTCCCCCTCATCATACGGCACCCCGTGAATCCGAAGCTCAGTGGCTATATCAGCACTGGCCTGAGCTTCTTGATTTGCCTGCAGTTTTTCCTCAAGCTCGCCCACTTTAGTCCGGAGTTCAGCTGCGCCTTGTAAGTAGGACTACAATGTTTCCACGCGCTGGAAAAGCTGCTTGATGTCGCTATTCATCTTTCCTAGGCGTTCCTCCAAAAGGCCCAGAATGCGATCTTCGGAGGTTCGGATGCTGGACGATATGAGCTCCGCCTGCTCATCAAAGCGCTGGTTGATTAGCGCCAGGAGCGACGGGGATGGTGCATCTGACTCACGTCCCTCCTTCTGGTCAGATGTGTTACCTCGGGTACGTTTTTGTGGAGGTGCCATCATTACACAGGTCGGTTGAGTGAGAAATTGAGTGGTTTTCGTATTGGCTAGTTGAGTGATTTGTTGACTTCGTTTTGTTTTGGTACAACGGATTGTTTGATGGCTTGTGTATGTTTATGTATGTATGTCCGAGAAAACGAAATATTATTTTCACGGAGTAATAATTGTTATTGACAACGTTTTAACTTTCGAAGAAATGCGTGCGAGCGAGGCAACAGCGGACGAAGCACACAACGAGAAGGCAGAACAGCAAAAATTAAAGAGGAAAGTGGAACAAACACGGCAGAAAAACGAAGTAAACGTCGAGCTGCAGAAACTGAAGAAAAAGATGGAACAGTTACGACAGGAAAATGAAGCAATAAGGAAGGCGGAAAAAGAAAGGGAGGAGACAGAAAAAGGCGAGGTGGATAGTGTGAATATCGAGCTGCTGAAACTGAGAGAAGAAATGGAACAGTTATTGCTGGAGAACGAAACACTGAAAAAAGCTGAAAAAGAGAGCGAGAACAAGGAGACCGAGGTGTTAATTGTTGACAGCTCAGACTCAACCAATGTTTCGCTTAACATAATTAAGTCTTTAAGTTTCCAGAGTTCGACAACAAAATGCCAGCCAACATTTGGTTTACACAGTTTAAAACTGTTGCTGAAATACACAACCTTGATGACAAAATGTGGCGGCTGCTGATCATGACTAAGCTAAAGGGTGAAGCACAACCATGTTATGAATGAATGAATGAAATTTTGGATCAACTGGTTGAAAAATTTGGTGCAAAACGAAACAAGATGTGCCTAAGACGAGAGTTCGAGAAACGCAAGTGGCTCGAAGCTGAAAATTTTGCCACGTACTTCAATCAAAAAATTTTGCTAGCTTCTCAAATTCAATTGGATGAGGAAGAACTCCTAGACAACATTATAGAGGGCATTCCAAATGACCATTTACGTCAGCAGGCACACATTCAGTGTTTTAACCAGACGGCTCAGTTACTGAAAGCATTTTAAACAAGTAAGAAAGCTACAGTCGAGAGTGCTGGACTGTAATATACCCGGTACCTAAACGTTTATGCTTTACACTAAAAGGCTATTTGAAGTTGTACCTACATTATCATACTCTATCTTGATACTTCTTAAAATAAATCGTTTCTCGAATTAGCTCCCGACCTAAACCATTTAATGTAATACTTAAATATGAATGATACATTTTATAAGGACGCCAAAAAATGAATTATGTTATTTTTTGTAATTTTTTGCTTTATTCTTTTGTAATTTCTTCTGCAGTTGGCGCCATTATATCGCGCGGCCAAGGCTCGAATGCGCCACCTGTCGGCTACAGCTTGCAACAGCAAAAGCAGTGCCTTAGGGGAATGTGTTAATTTTCTAACCTTATTGCAGATATGCATGTTTATTATCCGATTTTACTGACATTTTCAGAAAACGACCCCTATTTAACGTTAATTTATTTTATCAATTAACTTTAACCCGAAAATAACGAGTATAGCTTATTTTAAGTTTTTTATGATTTTTGAGGGCGGAAGTGGGCGTGGCCAAATTTTAAAACAAACTTAATCTGCGTGCAACAGATTCCAATGTTGTCACCAAATTTGGTAACTCTAGCTCTTATAGCCTCTGAGATCTGTTGTTTTACACGGACGGACAGACGGACAGACGGACATGGCTATATCGACTCGGCTGGTGTTGCTGTTCAAGAATATATATACTTTATGGGGTCGGAGATGTCTCCTTCTGCCTGTTACATACATTCTCGGTTGGCACTAAAACATAATTCCCTTGTACCCGAAAAGGGCAGCGACTTCAGTGAATTTGGAGAAGGTGCGGGCAGATGGACAGCGTTTGAAGGCAGCAGCACGTTGCTACAATTGCAACTGCTTGGGCCATTTCGCAGCAGAGTGCCGAAAACCAAAGAGGGAACACGGAGCTTGTTACGCCTGTGGCAGCTTGGATCATCACATAGCCACATGCGACGAGAAGAAGAAGCAGACAAACGATTTTGTAAGGTATTTTAATTTACAGTTTAGAGCAAAGACTAATGTTAATATTTTTGCAGAGTTTCTCATCGATTCAGGGAGCCCGATAAGCTTTATAAAAATATTATGCTTAGAAGAATTTTTGATGGCATATAATAATGAAGATGTTGCGTACACCGGTTAAGGAGTCATTTGGTTATCGCGGAAGAAAATCAAGAAAAGCCAATGTACTAATGCTCTAGAAAATCAACACGGGCGAGATTGCACAAAAATTTGGCTCTGGCAGATGACACCGCCTAAACTCGCCAAATTGGGCCATGCAATCGCCTGCAACCCAGCACTGCCGATTTTGCTGAACTAGCAAACATTAGAACAAAGTCGACCAAAATATAACTCCAGCCAATAGGCGAAAAGAGGGGAATGGATTGCACTAGGTGAGAACACTTTTGTGTTCCATTCCGGAGATTCCTAGGCAATACTTGGCACAGTCTTTGGATATAAAAGACCCCAATATAACCGTACTAGAGAGAGTCGAAGTCAGAGCTAGACGGGAAGTCTTTTCGGAAAGACTCGAAATCCCCCAAGACCAAAGTGAATGCGTACAAAGCGCATAAGTTTAAAAGTCGGATAGCTTTTCGCGACCGCGGAAAATGTGCGATGCAGTCAGTTACAACATCCCATCGAACAGTGCCTCGTACTATGTGAATCCTAATGGACTTATGTTAGCAGTACTACCAATAAAACAATCTTCCGTATCCAAAAGTGAATCCTGAAGGACATTCAACATTTTGCAATAAACTGTGCAACTACCCGTATCACTAGGGATGGCCTAAATCCTTCAACAACAATTCCAATCTTCAAAATCATAAAAATCTGAAGGATGCCTCTGATGGCCAAGAGATCGAAACAAGTAATCGAGGAGCATCGGTCAACATGAAGGAGCAACCAATTCACCAACAAATAACGTTCAATAACGACATAACAAAAACAATCTGACAACAAAAATATAAAAGCAAAGCCGACCCAACAATTTCCTGAACATATAAACTCCTTTCTCAACATCAATACACTTCCTTTTTTTTTATCATTAAGTAAAAAGTTTGTGCATTTAGTGAATTTATTACCCCAAAAACAAAGCACGATATTATATATATATATATTCTTAATTCTGCCTAACCTTCCAACAAATAAAAACCTCAACTCCGGAACGAGAGCTCTCAACGATGGAATAACAGAGGGTGAGTCAACGGGACATTTTTTTCCAATACTACCAGACATATTTATATATATATATATAATCGTGCCCCCATATACACCATCTACCTTATGAACAAAATATTAGCTTCCCAAAATACACTATATTCTAAATACACCTAAATATTAATTACACAATTTAAATCAATTCAGAATAGCTATAACACACTTTAATGACCAATACATGTTTGAACTACCTTTATAATAAACTTGTAATGCGAACTTAAAACAACAAAAATGCATTGGTAGAAACCCATTAAAAGGGGGGCATTGGTACAACTGGAAGACTGGGTCAAGAAAATAACTAATAAATAACATAACTTTTGACGAACGACATGTACAAAAGGGGATCGTATTGCACGGCCCGCGACGACCCAACGGCACACGAAGTTTGCGAATGGGGAGGGAAAACGGCCAAAACATAGCCCGATCGTTTTCACGATCAAGCTTAAATATGCTTGCGGGGCAATGTGGACAGAAAGACAGACTGACGAACGATTTCTTCTATGTTTCAGGCACGTAAATAATTGTTTTGATTACGTTTGGAGAGGATAGTGGCGTCCAAAGAACCCACCCCAAATCCGGCGAGCTCAGCTGCACAAATCGTGTCTGCTATCCGGGCGGCCACTTCCTCAGCCCTACGTCCTCCAAGGACTGAGGCACAACGACAACACCGACGTAACAAAGAAGAAACGAATGTGCGAAGTAATTTTGAGGGAAACGAGAAAAGCTGTATTAATGTTAATAAGAAAAACTATAATAATAATTTCAATTTCGATATCTTTGAAAAACCTAAACATTCTGAAGTAAATTCTTTTTTTGGTATTAATAAAAGCAAACTGAATATATTTGTTAAAACAATTTGTTTTATGCCTGTTAAAAATAAAGAGGTTTAAATTGAAATGTATGTCGTGGCAGACCAATCGATGAGATGTGATGCAGTTCTAGGGAGGAATTTTATTAAAGCATTTAAATTTAAGCTGATAAGTTCAATGATCAATGATAAAGAACATATGCAAAACGAAAAAAAATAATGAAATGTCAAAATTTAAAAGTGATAAAGAAACTATGTTAACGGAGTGCCCTGAACTTCTTAATTATGAAACTGATGAGTCACCAAGTAGAAAATGGTTAGATGAAGAGTGCCCAGCTGATAAATGTATAGAAAATGAGTATATTGAAAATGTATGTATGGAAAATGAGTGTATAGAAAATGAGTGTATAGGAACTGAATGTAAGGAAAAGGAGTATGAAGAAAATTAGTGTTTAACAAATGAGTGTACAAAGGATGAAGGTGTAGGTGAAAATACTGAATATGAGGATACTATTAGGTCGTTTGAGACGCTGCCAATTGAATATCCTGAAGCTGAAGGTAGAACAGAATTGACAGTTGGAAAAAATTGCGCCCAGAGTTTAGTTAGCCAATTACAATGTCTATTTAAAAACTGCTATGAGAATGCAAAGAAACCAGAGTTAGCAGAAATCAAATGGGAAATTAAACTAAATTTTGAGAATATAAAACCATTTCACTTTTCCCCCGAAGGCTATCGTATGTTGAGAAGGAACATGGTTCAAACATTAATTGATGAATACTTGGCAAATGGATTTATTAGAGAGAGTGATTCTGAATATGCATTTGCAATTGTGTTGGTAAAAAAGAAAAATGGTAAACCATGAATGTGTGTTGATTATCGAACTCTTAACAAAAGCATGCTGAAAGATAATTGTCCATCACCACTTATAGATGATCTGATTGATAAACTGGCGGGAAAAAAGTGTTTTACGAAGTTAGATTTACGGAATGGGTACTTTCATATGTTTATTCATGAACACTCAATAAAATATACTGCTTTCACAACCCCGATAGGACAGTATGAATTGCTCAGAATGCCATTCGGGCTAAAAAATGCTCCAGTAGTATTTCAAAGATTTGTCAATAAAGTGTTTGCAGATATGATCAAGTCAGAAGAGTTTTTGGTGTACATGGATGTTATTTTAATAGCAACAGAGGACAGTACCAGTCATATGGAGATATTGAAAAAAGTTTTAGAAGGTTAGTAGCAAATAAGTTGGAGTTGAGATTAGATAAGTGTTCATTTTTACAATCAGAAGTATAGTATTTAGGATATATAGTGACAGGAGGAGAAAGAAAGCCGGATGATAAGGCAGTACAAGCAGTCAGTGACTTTCCAGTACTAAAGAAAGCGAAAGATGTTCAAAGTTTCCTGGGGTTCCTGGGTTTTCGACGTTTTGCCAAAGATTTCTCGACAAAAGCAAAACCACTGTATGACTTAATAAAAAAGGATAAGGAGCTTAAATTTGTGTTAAAAGAACTAGAGTGTTTTGAGTTACTTAAGAAGAGTCTCTTAGAAGTTTTAGCTTTATACAATCCAACTGACGAGACTGAGTTTCACTGTGACGCTAGCTCCCTAGGAGTGGAAATGAATAAGGTTTCCTACATAATATTCCAAAAAATACCGAACCCTTTGAAGTAGTCCATGTTGATCATTATGGCCCGGTAGACAAAAGTAGACCTAACAAACACATATTTGTGGTAATTGATGGTTTCACGAAGTTTGTCCGTTTTGTATCCAACAAAAACAACAAGCACAAAGGAGGTGAAGATAGCACTGGAAGATTATTTTCGGGCGTATAGTAGACCAAGGTGCACAGTGTCAGACAGGTGTAGCTGTTTTACGTCAGATGATTTTGTAAAGTTTCTAGAACAAAATGAAGTCAAACATGTTAAAATCGCAACAGGATCTCTTCAAGCGAATGGTCAAGTGGAGAGAGTAAATCGTATATTAGGACCAATGATCGCAAAGTTAGTGGACTCAGAGAAAGGATTGTATTGGGATAAGGTATTAGAACAAGTAGAGTATGCACTAAACAATACAGATCAAAGGTCAATCAGACAACACCCAAGTAAGATGTTATTCGGAGTAATGCAAAGAGGTAAAGAAATATACATATTTAAAGACTAGAGGAACTAAATGGAGAAGTGGTAGGTAGAAATTTAGAAGAAATAAGAGAAACGGCTAGAATACACCAAGAAAAATTACAAGAATATAATAAGAAAGCTGTAGATACAAAGAGAATAGAGCCACATGTAGGCGGCCACCGTTCCGAATTGTGCACTTGCGATCTCTTTTGAAGTCAACATGCGAATGAATTTATTCAGAGAGCTTACAGCTTGCTTACAGCTAATGTTAATGTACAGATAATGTTAATTATGTTAGTCTATTTACTTGTGTGTGCTTATATGTATTTGTATGTGTACGTATACTATTCATGTCCTACACACATAAGTATGAGGAAGGAGATTTAGTGATGATTAAGAACTTTGACACTCATATAGGGATGTGTAAAAAGCTTGTACTAAAGTATAAGGGTCCGTATAAAGTTAGTAAGGTTCTGAGACATGACAGATATATTTTAGAAGATGTAGACAATTTCCAACAGTCAAGGATACCTTATAAAGGAGTTTGGGCAGTGCACATTGGGCCAGCGAGCCGATTTTTCGACGAAAATTCAAATTTTTCATAGAAAGTAAACCGTTTTTAATAATACAATTTGAATAGTATATACTTTGACTAAAATGAATCAAAAGATTTAAATTGTTTTGATGCATCCCTGAAATTTTGGCAGCCCTTCAAAGTCAGCTGTTTGATTGCATGCGTGCGAAACTATAAAGCGCGGGAAAGATTTTGTTTACTTACGAGCGTGCCAAAATTGTTGTGGTCTAAAATTACTAAATTACTAAAGTACTAAAATTATGGAAAAGAAAGCCAAAGGTATGTAGAATATTTGTATTAAAAAAGTCTTTGTTCATGTTTGATAATGTGTTCTTTGTGTGCGTTTATTGGTGTTGTCCAAAAGTAGAAAAAAGCTAACGTGCTACCCGTCTGTTGTAGATTATAACAAATTTTGTGCCAACTTGTGCCAAAAAGTAACTATGTGTCATTAAAGTGCAAAGTGTATATATACTATGTGACGCCCCTTTTAAATTTCGGCACACACATCATCGGTTGTTTATATTCTTAAGTTTCCTTTTAGACACGGAGTCACCAATTTTGTTAAATACATATATAAAAATATAGCTATAAGACACGCAGTCACCAATTTTGTTAAATACCTATCTAAATCTAGCTATAAGACACGAAGTCACGATATAATCCTAAATATAATACTACATTCTAAGAAAACTACAATTAAGCGTTTAGCTAAGACCCCAACCCAGTCAATGACCCTAACGCCAGCGAAGACACGTCCCTTCGGATCGCTACGATCACCGCGTAGGCGGCTGTCGATAGTGAGTTCGATAGTGATGAACTAGTTCCCCGAAAACTTGCGAGTTCCGAGCTCCCGATCGCGGCCACGAACCGAAGCTCACTCTCTTGCTTCGTGACCTTCGTGCATCCTTCGTTCCGCGCTAGTCTTAACCAAGCCGAGAAAAGCCCACATGCCCTCGAGACCGACGCGTCGAGGCCGTGGCAGTGACTTAAGACAATCTCAGTACACGTAAGTCAAACGCCTTTGTACGGGCAGCAGTAGGGACCGTAGTTAGTGACAAAGAATAAAACCAAGACTTAACACCTAAAACATTAACACGTGTTCTAACTTGACACCCCGCTTCCCCCCCTCCCGCTCCCGGCAAGTCCAATTCGCGTGTTTGGCCCTTCCATTCACGCGATCAGTGTCTACCGAGAATCCGCTCCCAACCTCTTCTCCATTTTTGGCAATCACTAACCGCGTGCTTGGCCCTTCCATCCGCGTGGACGGTGATTGACCAGAATTCCCCCTCCCCCTTACCTTCTTCGACAGTGGCTCTGCAACCGTCACTCCTCTCCCCCCCTCTCTCTTGTAGACATTCCGCGCCCATCCGGAATACATAGCTATAGTTTGAGATCCGCGCCCAACCGGATAACTAACCTAGTAGCATAGATTCCGCGTCCATCCGGAATACCTAACTGTAGTCTTGAATCCGCGCCAACCGCTAGTTGCTAGCCTGGCCACCCGCCCGTTCGCTCCCATTGCTGCGAGCGCATCACTGCCCGCCCACCGCTGGGCAGCACTGGTGAACTAGCTGGCAGTGCGCGTCCCCGATCTTGAGCTTGTTCCGAGCTTATCGGGAACCGGTTCCGCCGCTGGGCAGCACTGGTGAACTAGTGCCGACTTCCCGCTAGACTTGTTCCACACCGCAGTGCAGTGCTGACCAATAGTGTTGCCCGCTAGACTGGTTCCGCACCGCCGCGCAGTGCTGACCAATAGTGTTGCCCCTCCCTATAGCTAGCTTATTTCCGGACAGAACTAAATATTCTGGCGGGAATAAATACCCAACGAATAAAGGAAAATATTCAGTGAGCAGAAAATCCATGCAATTCCTAGCTACAAGTTCCATCCTTTTTCTATATAAATTTCTTGTATAGTTTTCCTGGCACAACTGAGGTTTTACCCCGGCTGAGAAACTACGTTACAAGTGGCGCCCGAACAGGGTCTTGTAGGGAGAAAATAGGAAAAAACAACACCTTGCGGAAAAACTGCTACACTGAAAAAAAAATTGATATTTATTTTTTATCTTTTCTTTATAACCACAAATCCACCAGAAGACAATCTCAGTACACACCCAATAATATTAAATAAACTACGGAGCTAAATAATTAAAATAAAAACGTGATAAAGAACATTTAAATCCAATTCATCGGTACCATCACAAGGTACAATTTCACACGACCGCGCCGTACAAGTTAACGCGTCCGAACCGAAGCCCACGAGCATCCGTCGCGAACCCGCAGTACATATCGCTAACGAGTGCATAACAAAAAAACAAAAACAAAAAATAAAATCAACAAGAATCCCACCGAAGATCTACCTGCAGCGGCTAGAAGACCCGACGGAGCCCGATTTCTATACAAGGAAGACAGCGATCCAAAACAAACAGAAGCCATGGCATCCGATCAGGAGGAATATACCGGTGAGTCCGTTCCAAAACTCTCGAAAAATCCTGGGGTCTCCACTCGTTGGATATATTCTCGTCTCAAAAGCGAATTGATTACGTTCGCTGAAGAATTTGGCTTCTCTCCCGATGGCGTGGTCAATGACCTTCGAAGAAATTTCGTTGCTTTGGTACGAGACTCAGCGCAAAGCCCAGAGGTGTGGGCTCGACTCGCTGACCTAGAGAGACGCTTCGCTTCTCGTGCTCCGAGTCCCGTTCCTGGGGAGGATAAGCCCAACGTCAGTGGGATTAAAGCACCCCTGGCGTCAGTGGCGAACAATGGGAGCTCTCCTTCGACGCGTCCCTTGAATACTCCCAGCGTTTCTATTACCGCCCACTTCCTGCCGCACCGACCCGAGAATCCTTTAGGGAACCCACGTCTGAACGAAGCCGTCGTGAATTTACTTGCGTCCCCGAAAAGATCCGCAAATGGGGTCTCCAATTCGACGGTTACTCCGATCCTCTCGCCTTCATCGAACAAGTCGAAAGTCGTGCATTATCGTACGCAATCGACCTAGGGCTTCTTCCTCGAGCCATGGCCGAATTACTGACAAACAGAGCGGACAAGTGGTTCCAAACCAGCCGGCTCCAAGGATCCGACTGGACCACTTTCCGGAAAGAATTCCTTGAGTTCTTCCTTCCCCCGAGATACCTCCAGCGACTGGACGACAAAATCAGAAGTCGTGAGCAGTTGGAAGGTGAAACTTTTAAGGATTTTATGCTCGACCTACGGGTACTCATGCGCCATGCCGGCTATGATGAGGCGCAAGAATTAAGT
>VNKF01004308.1:0-25004 GCA_008044355.1 Drosophila lacteicornis
GCATTTGGCTTCAGATATGACTCTGCTCATATGTGTGTGCAGTATATACATTTTTTGGCCATACACAGGGCGAAAAGTATCTCTAGGTTTGGGTGGGAATTTCAGGGTGTTCTTAATATTTAATTTATTTTTTTTTGCATCTTTTAACTTACTAGAAAGCATTTAACTCTATTTTTTTTAATATAAATTTTGCCTTTTTTTCTCTGTGTCGATTTTGGCGTGTGTGGGCATTCAAAATCAGATTTCGTCACGTACATTAAAAATCGTTTGCAAAATTCCCATCACCAAGCAACAAGGCAACAAAAAATAAAATTGCAATGAAAATCGAGGAGAGCAGCGAATTTTCTTTGGCGGTTGACAGACGGCATTGGCATGGATTGCATAATAAAATCAGCGATCTTAGAATTTTGATTTCCGCATAAAAACAACGAGAGGGATATATGGTAGATATAGAGACAAAGACATTTCTAAACCCAAGGTGTTCGTTCATGTGATTTATTTATTTTTAAATGAACTGCAACAAGTTAATGAAATATGCAACGAATGTATGTTTTGCTCCCGCTTCCCGTTCCCTGCCTCACAAGTTCTCAATTCAATTGTGCTTAAAAGTCGTTAAACAATTTGCTAAAAATAAATACATTGCGTATACGCCGCATGTCCAGTGCTTTGATTGTCGAGGCGCACACACACACGCACACACAGGCCGAAAGCCACTGAATTATTATGTAAAAGGAAAATAGACGGCAGAATGGGTAGCGGCAAAAACTGACCTAAATACTAAATGAATGCCCATAAAACTGCGCCAAGTGGGACGGGAAACGGCGACGAGCGGCAATAAACGAGCAGCAAAAAGATGGCAAACTTTATGCGACACCCCAGTCGCCCTCCCATCCGATCCGCACTCGAATCCCAACCCGAATCCAACGCAACGCAACCCGTAGGGAAATTGACCGTTTTTGATGTCTATGATGGGGATAACTGGAGCGGAGCAAGGCAAGAAATGCGAGGAGACCACCCCTGGCTAGCACTCTCTTCCAGCGTGCATAAAATATGACCATTATGCAGATGAAGCTAATTGTGCGGAGTTAGGTTTACGACCCTCGTAAAGTTACAGCTCTGGATGTAAGGGGAAATAAATACGAAAATTTAAGTAAATGTCAGCAGTTAAGGGCGGAAGGAATTTCGCGCATAACTCATCTGAATATGAAAGGAAATGTCCTTCGTTAAGCGCAAATACTTCCTTCCTTTGAAGTATTCCTGCCTGTGCCATTTTGTTGCCTTGATTGTACTGTCATTTCTTTCATTTCATAGCGCAGCATTTCTGTCATTCAACAAGGTTCTGATTCAGTGCGAACTCAAGTGCCAGAGAATTGTTTGATAAATGAATCCCAAGCGGTCGTTCGACACACCAACAACAATTAAATTAAATCCCATTGAAATCCCCTCTTGATTTCCTTGTTAAACTCAAATTTGTCGAAATTTCACAATTTCTAGACAGATTAATTGCACAAAGAGTAGTCTACCATTTCCCTGCTAAATCCGCCTCTTTAATTGTCTTCATCAATGAATGCTCACTTTGCTATTTTGATGCTGTTGACGGAAGCCATGAAAATAATATAAATATAATAATAATTATTCACTTTCAGGAAGTGCTGTCTGTCGCATTGCTTTTACTATTTGCATTCCTTGCCTTTGGCAATCTGGCGTTAAATTTGCGACAGAAATTCAGAGTAAACCATTGTCTATAATTTATTTTTATTTTTATGATGAATTTTTACGAGGCCGCATGACAAACAATTGCTGTGTAAATTATTCGGGTGCTCTGTAGTATATAGTTTTATCCGTATCTTTGATACTTTGTTGGAAATATAAATATCAATTAATTCCTTGGCCTGCTTTTATTTAATTTAAGTTTAAGGAATTTTGTTCGCAGTTTGTTTTCTGCTCCCTCGTTTTTATTTGTTTGTGAAAATCAACCGACTGTGAAGATTTTTGTGGCTGTCATGGTGCGGGTTACATCTGCGAAATATCGCTATGCGTTGTCGCATAAATTTTTGGCACTGGAAAAACAAGACGCAAAAAAATCCAGAAACAAAAAAGCCAAGCATACACCAATGGCAAATGTCGAAGTTCAGGCTGAGCCAAGGCCGAGTTGGTCCGCAAATCCCCCCGAGATGATGATGATGCTCACAATTATTTAGCGACCCAAGCTAAAAGGTCGTGCAGATTGAAAATGAAGTGAGAATATCTGGGATGAGCAGAAGCAGACCAAGCTGTATATGTATTCAAGGGTGATTGAACCCCGCAATTTCTCTCTTATTGCGACGCAAGTTTCTGTTGAGCCGCACAACGAGGCGTATGCGTCATATTTGGAAGCTGAAGAGGGTTGGGTTATTTTCGTATGCTCGCCGTCGCTGTCGCGACCAAACATAAACTTCACTTAAAAAATTCAAGGTAAGTCAGCGGGAGAATGAGAGATTCAGCGAAGTGAACTTCATTTTCAAGTCTTATATAACCCCTTGCTGTATTTTGTTGTAGTTTTTTTTCGCTCAGCCAAGCGCAACCTTCGCGCAAAGTGGAGCAAAACAAAAAACCCGATATACCCCGAAAAAATGCTGTACAATTCGCCAGCACGCAAATAAAATCAAATGCGAAATTTCATTCAAGCAAAACAAAAAACATTCCTCCGATATTGTGCGATTCGGAAAATATTTCAATATTGTTGTTCGGCTTTGTTTCTTGTAATGCCAGGGCGTTCGCAAATTTCATGAGGCGCACAAATAATAATATTAGCTGTGTGTTATATGGAAAACGTTAAGCCGAAACGAAGCGGCAACAAACAACAATTCCGAGCGCTTCAATGAGCAACCATAATAACAACAACTAGTTGAGCGGACCGAAGGTCAACTGGTGACCAAGACGGCACGAGGGGGGGAATTCTGGCAGCTGTGGGGGCCAAACAACTGCGGAAGTTTCCCATTATGTGGGGCGTAAGATATAAAGAAGTTTTTCCTTATACAAGTTTCTCTTGTACATATACTTTTAAGACCTTTTTTATTGTGGGTTCTGTTGGTGTGTTGATTGTCTTGTATTCGCTGCTAAGTCAGCCAGCTTATGCAACGAGCAGGCGAGAAAAATGAAATAAAAATACGAATCGGAAGGCCGACAACTTCAAAGCTGGTTGGCCACATAAGTGGCTTTTGTTTTATAGTTACTTAAAAAGAAATGATAAATTCCTTATGGCCCCCATTGATTACGTAGTTTTAGGCGGGGGAGCACACAAAAAGAGGATTTACTTTTATGACAAGTCGAACTAAGGAAGATGACTTATTTTATAGCATAAGATATAACTCAAATAAAGTTATGCAGTAATTGATTTAATATTTAAAATAATTGGGTACTAACGATTCTTTCATATTTAGTAGATCTTTTTTAATTTAATCTTCTAATACTACATGGTAAACATACAAAAGTAGAGCGAATCTTTACAGGTAAAATATCACATTGTACAATTTGTTCTTACATTTTTCGCAATTCATTCACTTGCAAAACTGTTGGCTATTAAAACTTTCGAGGCTGCCTATGAATAATTTAATAAAAAGTTTTTCAGGTCGGTGCCAGCCCCTTTGATGTGGACACAATTAGAGGAAAATTATAAGGCCTTTCCTGTGATAAGACTGGGGGGATTCAGTGGTCTAATACCCCATTTTTGCGACCCATTTTCTAGGCACTTCTCCCACCACTCTCCGCCATATGTTGACTCGAAAAGCGTCCGCCGGCTTGCTGGGCCATATGTTGTCTTCTCCCCGATGTCGTTTGATAAATGTTCTGTTGGGCTCTGTTTGTCCCCACCACGCACATCCACATGCCCCGCCACAACCGGATCCCCATCCACACAGCCATGTTCCCACATCCGTTGCCACACGCGCGTCTGACGCGCAGTTAATTGATTTCCCAGACAGAAGGGCACGTCGACAGAAAAAAAAGTCCCTCTGCTGACCCGACCACCTGAGAGCCAAAGCAAAACTAACACACAACTAAGCCCTAAGCAGTCCAAGCAGGGAGGTTGAAACCGAAAACCAAAAACCATCAAAATGCATTATGAGGCGGCCGAGGGTGGGGGCTGGCGACAACGTACGCCAATAATCCACTTAAAAATCATTTTGAGGGTGGCAGCAAGTGTACTGACGAAAATTGGGCAAATTCTTTAAGAAACTAATGGAATTTCGGATTATTTGAATATTAATTTTCTATTGCTAGGAGTTTTTAAAAGATGTAGTTTTAGTGTTACTTAGTTGAGAGAATTTTTCTTTCGATATTTGGGATTTCTTACTAATTTAAATATAAGAAATGTAAGATCCTTAAGATATTTTATACCTCTTGCAATTTATTTGAAGTACCTGAATTGTATTAATTTGTATATACTTTCTTTGGTTCGATTTTTAAATTATATTATTCTTTTACAAATATTTTGATATTGAAATAATGTAACGATTAACCCAAGCTTGGACATCAACTTTTGAAAATAGTCTTAATACTTTAATTTAATAAAGATCTATTTTAATGTACTAATTTAATAAAGACCTTTTAAGTATATACTTTTAAAGCACTTAATCTGTTGTAATATCCTGAAATATCCTGTAATATCCTTTTAATATAATTACATAAAGTTAGGGATTCTCGAGGGATGTCTCAAGAGTTCCTATTATGTCAGGATTACATTTTCCCAAGAAAAGTTACGAAATAAATTGCGACAACGCCTTGGAAATTATCTAATTTTCTCAAAGTGCTTTCCATTAGATTCTCCAGATCTATTTTCGTGCACTGCCTCCTTCCTCCCCTCCCACTGGGCTATTTCGGTCCGCTTTTCACTTATGTAATCAGCTAGAGTCGCCAATCAGCCCCTAAACGCTGTTCGATAAGCGGACAGAGCACAGAGCAAATAAAAAAACAAAGAAAAATACCATACATCCAACGAAACCGGCTTTTTTTATGCAAAGCTGCCAAAAATATGAGTAAAGTCATGTAAGCTGCGAGGGGGTGGCCAGCCAGGAGGGGGCGACGGCAGTGGCTTAAGCATTGCGTGAGCCGAAGCTTGTGCAATCAGTTAAGAGAGGGATGGCCGAAAGAGCTACGCAACGCAAGACGGCCTAAAAGCAACAGTTTCTGGAGAGCGAGGCAAGAGAAAGGCGAAAGAGAAAGGAAGAGCTGCGACGTAAGCTTGGCCCGAGTCCCAGGTTTCGGCAGCTCCTCTCTTTCTCTGGGCCTTGGTCCCGCTCTTTTTGGCCATATTGGTTACCATCTGCAAAGTCGAAAAGTATGTCAAAGTCAAATGCGCGGCGCTGACGGCGGCGGCGACTGCGGCAGCGACGACGTCACTTTTATTATGTTTGTTTGGTAAGTGGAGCTCCGTTTTTTATTTATTTTTTGTGTTTTTTTTTTTTGTTTGGGTTATGTAAGTTGCCCCAGCGGCCAACTGTTGTTGGTTACGTTGAGCTTGAGGCCCAAGATTTGCCTCAGTTTCCCCTGGCTACCCTCCCATTCCTCCTTTTCCGATGTTTGTCGTGGTCGTCGCGGTCTTTTGTCTTTTTCACGCTCAGTCCCGGTCTCAGTCGCACTCCTCCGCCCCATCGGCGAGCAACCCATTGTTGCTCATTTGTTTGTTGCCAATTTCAACGCTTTTCGGCTTGTTGTTGCCGTGTGGAAATTAAATCGTGATTTGTAAATGCTCTCAAATTTTCGTCTCGCTTTTAATTTTTTCTGCTTTTTTTCTGCTTTGTTTTTGGTTGCCTCAGAGAGGATTTTGCAATTTTGTAATAACTTTTTGCTTCTCCTCTCCGTTTGGCGATTAAATAATCAACGCTATGTGGCAACTATTACAATGGAAGGTTTTTGAAAGTTGTTTGCGGTATCTGGGCCATTCTGGGCAATTGGAAAATGTCAGTAGCCCTTTTCTAGCATCTAAAAAATTGAAAAGTAGTAAATCTCTGAATATAAAATATATAGATTGTGAGTTGCCTCAGATGCATTCTGAGTTTGAAAGCAAACCAGAATGCCAGAAATAGTATTCCAACTAATTGTTGTTTACAAAAAATGGCCCTATAGTTGCGTAAGATATTATACAAGACTCTTATGCAATGGGAGAGCGATACATATTTTAAAAATTCTCAAGAAACTACTAATTAGAACAAGCGCAGCCAATTACAGTTATATAATTATCGTCGCATTTACTTGGGCCATTTGTTTGCCGTTGCCACTCACACCTGGCCAGAACGAATTCAACATGAAGCCTACGATAATGCAAAAAGTTTGGCCTGCTTCATTTTCACTTCTCCCATTTTTCGGGGGAAAACTTTTGTTTGTTAAGAGCGAGAGCAAAAGAGGGGGGTGCAAAAACATTTTAGTTTCGGTTGTTAATAAAAAAGTTCCAAGTGCTCTTCTCCGACTGCCAGTTGTGACCCAGATACCCAAATTGAATGCCATCCCTTCGTGGGCTTGGAAAAAGAGTTTGCGATTTATCATTTAGTGTTAACAGCTTTTGCTGGTTAAATGCTAATTGAAATCCTTTTCGCGGAAAAGCCAAATTCAAAGCAATTATGTCATCACGGTGAACTTTGCTTTTGCAATTCCATTCTTCGTTCCTGCCTTCGTTCCGTCAATTAGGCAACACTCCCCGTAACTCGACGATGATGTCGCTGGTAATTGTTGCATAATCGCACCGGTAAAAATTATGAATGAATTCGGTTTACTTGGATAAATATGGAATTTCATTATTTACTTGTTACTTATTTACTTATTCGAAAAACTCTTCATAAGCTCAAGTGTTTTACGGATCGATATTAATCGATGTAATTCAAAAAGGAAGAACATTTACTAAAGTGAAACACTCCATAATTCTGAACCAAAGATTTATTAAATATTCAAGCAAGGTACTCTATATTCCATATTGTAAGCCCAGCTTAATTTAAATTTAAAATAAAAAAAACATACAAGTATCTAGAACAGGACCGATAAAAAATACATCTTAGATTGCAAGCAAAAGAAATAATATAAAACTGTTTTCGAATTCATTTTATTCATTTATTTTTGATATTAAGAGTATAATTTGATATAAAGAATTAGCACGAATTTTGTTCAGTGTGCCTTGGCCTTAAATATCGCGTAAAATCTCGGTGTACTTTGATTTGTCTTTTGGCGTAGTCACGCCCCGTGGAAATCGTTTTGTGGATTTTATTCGCTGGCTGAAAATGTCAGGCTGATGTAATTTTTCAATAGATTGATTAGGATAAAAAGGTTAAGGGTGTGAGGGTGGTTACCTGGGGCAATTTACCTGTGGAATGATGTCGGGGACTCGTGTCTATTACTCAATAGTCTAACAAATTATTGCTGCTGTTGCTGTTGTTGCTTTTTTTTAAACTTATTTACTGATTGCTGATTGTGGGCAGCTATTGTTGGTGTACTTGTTGGTGTACTTGTTGGTGTTGTTGGTGTACTTATTGTTGTTACTGTTGCAGTTGTTGTTGGGCAATGCGATAAAGCGCAACACGAGCGACAACAGCAGCAGCAGCAATAGCTGCAATAGCAACAGCAACAACTTTGCCTACGTTCTATGACATAACTGTAATTCAAACGAGTCAGAGAGCACCAGAGGCAGGCGAGAGAGATGGCAATAGGCCATTAGAAAGAGAGGGGGCAAGCGAGACACGGCTTGTATAAGTGAGCGGGCGACTTACTTTTGATTTTGCCATAGCCTTAGCTTTAGCTTTAGCTTTAGCTTTAGCTATTGCTTGTTGCAGTCAATTGAGTAATCTCCCAGTTGATTTGTTGCTGCTGCCGCCACTCGCAAAATGTTGAAAGTGAATTTCTGCGATCCGTAATTCACAGTTTACAATAGAATATTACTTAATAGACAATCTGGCAAAAACCGTTTGTTTTCCCTTTTATGCCCAGTTTTTTATGACTCACGACTGCAGTCTCTGTGGCAATTGCAAATGCAGTTGTCCTCATTATGCAATTACAAAGCACACAACAAGAAAATAACGTACTTTTCCAGACAGGAGCCACAATTTTTGTGCTTTTTATCTGCTTTTGCATGTGCCGAGCGAATATCTCAATTAGGAATATGTCTCAATGTCTGTGGCCTTTTGTTTTTGTTTTCTTGGAATTCAAACCGTGTGTGTGTGTGGCTGTGGGCTGATTATTACATCACTTCGCTTGGCTTGACAGAATTTGTAGGTGCAAAACTGGGAAAAGTCAAGGGGAAGTCCCGGGGGAAATGCAAAAGGCCTTTGCTTGCGTTTGCAGTTCACTTAAATTTTCATTGCATTGTTGTGCTTACACACACAGAGTGGCATTATTATGAAACAATGAATAATTGATAAAGTTATTTAACACAATAATTTCAATGCGGTTGCGAAGGGAATTTTTTTGTGCTTTCAAGGTGTCCCGTTCGTTTATGGGGAAATGCTTTCATAACAGGCAACATTTGCTGACCTGTCTTTACGGGCTGTAATTATGTCATTTATCGAGAATCAGCATATTACTGATTAATGTGTTGCATAATAATTTATTTAGAAACAGAGTAGTTATACACCCAAAAAAAAATCATCATAGAACCTATACGATTTTTACATGAATTCTATACTCTTGAGTATGAAAAATTTCTTAATAAGATGCTTATCAATTTAATACTACGAAAGTATAAATTTTATACTCATCTGTACCAATATTTCATAATAATCACTAACGCAACAAACAGAAAAGCACTAAATTCCAGCTAACGAGATATGTTATGGAATTGTCGATGTAGGTTCGTATAGAAATAATACTCAAAAATACACAATTGAAACTATAGAGTTTAAAAACAAAACTTTGGAGTATACATTTGATAGTTTGAAGTATAAAATTTATACTAAACTCGTTATACTGCTTGAGTATACTTTTAAGACAACGCGTAGAAAGGTTAAACTCTTGTTTCTTTAATGGGTGTAAGTTTTAATTTACTTTAACTATAAATAGTTTCGGAAGAGGTTTTTGAGAGTAAAGTCCCTCAACAACTGAAGTAGACATAAATCTTGGAAAATATTGCACTCTTGGCCAAAATACTTTAACCAAGCTATTCTCAACTCGTGTTCAACGATACACACACTTCCACTTGGTTAGCACGTCGCCTACACATAAAAAACTTGTTCGACGTCTTCGACTTCAAAGACCCGGCCGTAAAGCCCACAAGGAAAACGCCTCCCACAGCCGCCCCTGATGAGTGAACTGAATTCCAGAAGTAAATACCTAAAACTTGACTTCAAATGGGAAAAGTTTGCATTTCACCCGATCCGAGCATTTGCAGGCCCACAGCGAATGAATATTTGAGACGGAAAACACAAACAATTCCTTTCGGGTTAGAATTCTCATTTGAAAGTCTTGTAAAATGCTGGCTACTTGTTTCTATTTATTTGTGGTTTTCTTTTTTGTTTGTTTTACTTTTTTTGCTCGGCCATCTAGTGAAATGTGCGATGGCATTTCAGAAATGTGCGCCAGACTTTCGCGGGGGGGTGGGGGAATATGTAGCGGCGAGCATGCCAAAAAGTATCTATCAGATACGTGAACACGGGGAATGCCGGCTATGCAACGCATGGCGTCTAGAAGGAACAAAAGAACAGGGGTAGGGGTGCGAGAAAGCACACGCAGAAAGAAATAAATCAAATCGCAAACACTAAATAATATCACAAAAAGAAAGCAGACAGAAGTGCAAAAATTAACACAATCTATTTCGACTAAGTTCTACACAGGAAAAAATCATTTTAAGTACTGCTTCTGAATTACTTTGAGTAGAATGCAATGTAGCGCATAGATGCATTAGCAAAATCTTCGTTCTCAGGAATCTAAAGTTAAGAAATTTGAAATCGATATTAATTTCATATTCTCAGAGATCAGGAAGGCCTTGACGAACACGAATAGAATTCCCGTATTTAGTGTATAAGTGCGAAAGGTTCCTAGTTTCATAAAAAATACCCCACAATGATTTTGACATACTGCCACAGATTAGCATATTCCCATTAGGTAGATACTACATAGTCAATTCAGAAGCCAATTCTATAATGCACAAGGAAGAGATTAAAAAATCACCATCTATCATTATGTCGCTTTTTTCCGTGTACCACAAATGTATCTATATCTGTGACAGCATTGGCAACTGGCTTTTTCAAGGCCAGTTGGGTTTTGTGGTCGTTAAACTCTCTCTCCCCCCTTTCGCCCTGCCTTCCTTGCGGGTTCTTTGTTCACTTTCACGGAAAGAACTCAACGACCTCAAAATGCGCAATAAATTTTAGCTGCCTGCACTTTGGCCAAAAAAAAGCACTGCTTCCAGCTCTTGTTTGGCTAATTAAAAAATGTTAGCTGCCGCAGAAAAAAGTCCGAAATCAAAAGAGCAGTCAGAAATGGGCAGAAACAAATGTTAATGAGTGCAGTCACTTTGAATGATTGCGAAAAGCGAGCGGGCAGAGAGAGGAGAGTTTTGGCTTTTTAAAAATAGGGGAATGACGACAATGGAGGCGGGCGAATGCTCTATGGCTCGGGTACTCAACCTCAGGCAGAGCCAGAGCTAACAAGATCAAGGCGCTCTCCAAACAATAACCACAAATCGTACACATATAAATATTTGCCCCTATATAGTATTAATGGGACCAGCGTATGGCTTTATCAGGTGTATTGGGCGAGCAGGCAGCGTGCGATAAGCGTCACGTCTTAATCACATGAATGGATATATTATTCACCCCAGTCGGGGACTCAGACCCAGAGACTTTCCTTTCCCTTGGCAAACCCATCGCCGCCATATCGTGTCGGACATGTCCGGCGAGGTGTGCTTATTTGGGTGTAGTTGTCGTCTGATAGTCTCGAACAAAGAAAAGTTCCCTGCCGGTTAGGGTCTGACAGTGGAAATCGCAATCGTCAGTAGAGTCCCGTGAGAAAGTGCAATTATTCCTTATCATCAGCACAGTCACATATAAAAGTTCAGGTATACCGATTTGTTTATATAAAAATGCGTCAAGGGTGTTGAATAATTGAAGTAATAATTTTGTAGTAAAAAGTGTTACCTCGAAAAGATTAAACTTTTGTTGATAAACAATCACATTCTATTATGTTTAATTCAACTATAAACCCCTTGAACTTATAAATTCCCTAACAAAGTTCACATAATACTTTATAAGCTCTTAGTCAGCAAAAAGATGCGTTATCAGGAATCAGCAACAAATGACACCCTAATTAAGCACCCCGATTAAGGAACATTCCACAAACATTTTCTCAGCAAGGAAATTCGCTGGAAGTCAATGCCTCAAGGTGGCACCTTCGGCTAATTAGAAAGAAATTACAATTTAATTAACCGCATAAATTGAAATAATTTGCCGCAAAGAAGTCACCGTTTGGTGGTCGTTAGCCCGCAGCCAAGTTCCACGAACCACTAAAATAATGATTTGAAACAAAAAGGAAATCCAGCAGGCCATAAAAGTTAATGGAAAAAGCGATGGAAACAAGGGCAGAATAGCCACGTGGCAGGCGAAATAAAAACGCGAAAAAATAACGAAATTAATTGCACGCTTCGTGCTAAATTCTTTTATTCAGGCAGGGAACCCCGACTCAAAACGGCAACATTAAATGCAGTCGACTGGTCAGCCCGAATACACGCCATATAATTATACGATCGTCCATATACATTTTATGCATATATGTTCGCCTGTATATACGATATGTATTATCGTATTAAATTAAAGGAAAAAAGCCTTGCATGACACGAAGGCATTTCCAATGCAATATTTCTAATGAAACACCACATCACTTCCCCCGCTAACCAAATATGTATTCAGGCCAAGTCCTTGCGGCTCATTTAACAACTCTTTCCACTTAGTCGGCGTGCCTTTCTCTGTGTACCTTAGCAAGTATCATTTTTTTGTTAATTATTTTCTGTGTACTTGGCAAAAAATGCCTGATGAGGTCAACGACTACATTAACAGGGCCGGGCCGTAAAAAGACATACGTATAACGTGTACACATGCCATACAAGTAGGATGTATATATTCAAATTAAATTGTGCATGTCTGGCTCATGACTAAAGCTCATTTCAGAGGTCCTGGGAGGACATTAAATTGCTTCGGGAGGCGGCTCGGGCGAAAAGCTGTTGAGTGTGTGCGGATTACTAGAGAGCTGTCACTCCGGCCTGACATCTTCATTGTCAAGTGGGGCACTTGCCACTTGGCTTTGTCTGCACCACATTGCGTATGTGTGATGGAGACTGCCTCCGTGCTTAGCTTCGATGAATCCCAGCTAAAATGTTTTATTTGTTCACTTAATTGGTTCGGATTTGGTTGGCGTTTTTTCCCCTCAATTTGCATTTCTATATGCTGGTCGTTGAGTATTTTTATAGCCATGACTTGGCGTTAATTTATCAAAAGTGTTTACTTAAAGTTTTTTTTTACTTCTGCTATTGCCCCCAAAAAAATACTGTGTGATTTCTTTTTATCAGCAAAAGTCAATAACTGATTGTGGCGATGGGAGAGAGAGAGGAGAAGAAAAGGCGAAAAAGACTAAAGACTAAAGACAAAAGGAAAATGAAATAGAACAAATAAATTGGGTTTTTATAAATAGACGACGGACTAGAATTGTATTTTGTTTACGTGTCAGCTGGAACGTTGCTGCTATTTAAATTCTCCGCAGAGCTCCCTCTCAATTATTATGCTTTTTTGGGGTAAACAAAGTCGTACGATGGATGCGTCAGCACACACAATTTGGCTAATCACACACTCACGCCGGCCACCAGGCAGGTATCTCAAAGTACACCTTGATAATGACACTTATGAAAGTAACCCGTGTGTCACGCAGCTCAGGTGAAAAATCCCCACCCACGCTCAGGCACACGCACTCACGAGTCGAGCTAATACCCCGAGAAATGCCGACACTTTGATGCATTATATCCCCCGGTGAAAGCGACTGCGTAGAGAAAACACTTTGATTCACCCGAGAGGGAATGTGTATATCTCGCGGGTGGCAAAGAATAAGTTGCACGGCTGTATCTCCATTGTATCTGTGTGTGCTTGGCAGGGGTAAACAGAGGAATATGGAAGCGGAAAATCACCAAAACAGAGGCAAATATTGATTGGTAAATACGAAGCGAAATAAGTGCAATTATGGTGACCACACTGACAGAGTCAATTAAATGGAAATGCTGATAAAACAAATACTGCTCCACAAATGGGTTTCTATCGATATTCTGCTCTGAATTTATCAACTAAGCAACGAGAAAAATGAGGTCATAATAAGGAAAGGCAAAAAATACACAAAATACAATTAATAGCTTTAAATCAATCAGTGTTGATGGCAATTTGCAGATATTTGTGCTCTTAATAGCCGGCTCATTACGCTTAAATAAGTAAATATTACATAAGCACTAGATCTTAGCCAACTCAATATTTAAATAATATCGCACATTGGCTTAAAAATACAATTTTAAAAATAGACAAATCTATGATTCAGAGAGACATTTCTATGATATTTATGTGGCCACACAAATAGTTTGCTAAACCTCGAAAGCCATTCAAAAATTGTCTATTAATTGCCAGCCAACAATCTTTTTCGATCTCCGATCTGGTTAATTTTAGTTTTTTCGCCTTCTATTCCCTGCTTCCACCTAATTCTGTCCATCATTATTGTTTTGCTTAAATAGTCTCGCCCTGCAAGCCCCTCATCCATTCACAAAAAACAAAAAAAAAACTCTTAAAGAGTCAAGTGTTTTTCGTCTGATGCCTTCTGTCTTTTGTTAATTTTTTCCTGCTGCCACTCGAAGCGTTTTGTTTGATGGATTTCTAAGTGCGTAAATCGCTGTGATTTTTTTGGTTCCTAGTGAAAAAAAAAAACTATTTCTGTTAAGCCACTGAGAGCAAGAACAACATTGTCTCTGGGAAATGGGAAAATGATTAATTAGCCGTTCTCTGTGGCTATTCTTTGTTTCAATATTTTTCCGTGTGTTCTCTAAGTGAAGGGGAAAATCCTCTTGAGCTCAAGTGACTGACTCAGCGCCTCAATAATTCATTAAAAAAGAGATTTCACAGAATATATCGTTGACGGTGCAGAAAGAGTTGGGCAGACAGCGCGTGCCACTTTTCACGTATCTATCAGATACAATTTGCCGCTCTCCATCTTTGTATTTCGCCCTCCCATGCCTCTGTCAAGGTTTATTTACTTTGAATTTGCTCTATAAATATTTGATAATTGGGTCCTTGGCCCGCCAGTGACTGTGCTGGTGACTGTGCTGGTGCCTGTGCCAGTGCCATTTGGCACTGAACACACACAATTAGAGTAACAAGTTGACATTCATTGGAGGGGCCCACGGAAGTAATAGCTTAAATACGCATACGCCGCATGGGTTCGCACGGGTTGATTGTGGGCGTAGGGCAGGACTTGTTGCGCCTTTGCCTTTGCCTGACGTCAGCAAATAAGAGTCAATCGAGCCTTGCCATTTCGCCCTGCCCTGTATTGATTTTTCCATTTCCCCACTGCAGTCGAATCGAAAAGCTGCCGAGAGACGAAGGCGGGTTTCAAGAAAACACGTAATATTTAAGATATTTTTATCTTGATAAAAGATATCAAATTTTTCAGTGAGAGCTTTCCAAGATAAAGAGGCTTTCAAAGAATCTTTTAATTGGAAAGGTTTTATAAATAAAATAAATAACATTTTAACATTGTTTTCTGATATTTCCCTTTCTCTAGATAAAACTGAACCCACAAGTAAATAAATTCCCATCAAATTTGATCCGGAAAACACTCACCTTTCTCCAAGCTGGCATTGCAGAACTTTAAAGCGTCGTCGAGCAGGTTGAGGTGCATGCAGCTGCTGGCCTTCTCACTGATCTTCTTGGCCTGCAGATCCGGGCCCCACCACTTCTCCACCAACCGGCGCACCAGGACGTCCGGCATGAACTTCATGGCGGACGAACCGCTGCCGTGGCCAGAGGAATAGCCACTCAGTCCCAGAGCCGCGGCCGCCGAAGTGGACGCCATGGTGGTGGTGGCCGTGGCCGTCGTGGAGGCCACTGTGGTTGTGGTGACCGTCATGGGCGGTGCTGCCAATCGATGGACACTGGACGCCAGATGCACGCCGTAGCCAACGGGGAACCGCATCAGGCCCAGGTTCGCGTTGTGATTCGTGGGCGCCGCATAGAAGCTGGCCTGGACCGCTGGACCACTGGAGGTGGTGGTGGTGGTGGTCAGGGCGCAGGGCGGCGTGCCCGACGGCGAGGAGTCCTGCAGGCGGGGGAACCGCACATGACAGATGTTGCACTGCGTGATCGTCTCGCAGCACTGCCGGCAGAAGGTGTGGCCACAGTTGGTGGTCACCGGGCAGCGCAGGATGTCGTTGCACAGCGGGCACAGCAGCGGATCATAGTCCTCGGGATCCTGCAGAGGACTGGGCACTCTTAGTTCTCGCGTGGGCGAGTGCAGGTCCAGGGGAGATGCTGCGCCAAAGGCGTCATTCGGGGACTCCCTTGCTCCGGGCAGGAACCCTCCCTGGTTAGGCTTGTCCTGATGATGATACCGCGACCAGTGCATCATGTCCAGTCTGGGACTCTTCACCGCGGTGGCTGCGTTCGCGGTGTTCGCAGCAATCCCGCCCATTTGCCGGATGTGTGAGGTCAGGGCGCTGGCCAGGATGCCCAGCTTGTCCAGTGGAACATGGCCGTCGCACTGCCGGCTGGCTATCAGTTCGTAGACATCGAAGGCCTTCGGCAGGCTGCCGATCTTGGCGAAGGACTCGCCCACCAAGTAGGACAGGTGCAGCGAGCTCTGGCTGTCGTCGTCGCCGGCCAGGTAGCACTGTACTCCGGCATTGTGTGGTTGCTCCTGGTCGTGCTGCTCCTTGCGGAGCACCTTCAGCACCCGCTTCTTGGCGCCCAGCGAGGAGGGCTTCACGCAGTAGCCCTGCGACAGCGGCATCCCTTTAATTATCTATAGTTCCCTCCTCGTATTCCTCGCCGTGTAGTTCTGTCTGGTTTCGATTTATCGGAGGGTAGAGCTGCCTGCAGTCACGTATGCAACACGTAGCTCGGAAATATTCTATCTTTCAGTCACAATATAATATCTATCTATCATCACTTCACTTCACTCTCGCACTGTCGCATTTATTTCAATTATTTCGATTATTTCAATTATTTCGGTTATTTCTGCGGGCCAGCCACTAATCTCTGGCGTGCTCTGCTTTTCACGGTTTTAGTTGAACTGAAGAAGAAGTTTTGACAACAGCAGAAGCAGCGAGGCATCTGAAAGAAATAATAACAAAAAACAGAGAGAACAAAGAGAACATGAGTATTAGTACGATTTTGATTCCGATTTCGATTCCGGGAGAAGAGAGGGAGAGACAGGGAGAGACAGGGAGACACTGGGAGAGAGAGATATGGGAGAATATGAAGTAGGGGGCACAAGAAGAAGATAGCCAACGGCGGGATTTACGTAACGCTTAAAAAAAAAAGCGAGAAATAAATTCAAATAGAAATAAAAGCGGGCGCAGGCCAAGAAAATGAATTAAAGCTGACTGATTCTCAGAGGCAGCTTTTGATTCTGTTTTATAATTCCGCAACGCACACACAGGCTGCGAGAGAGACCCACTCTCTTTTGATATCTCTCGCGCTCTTTGATTGCTGGGGAACGGGGAACGGGGAAGAGGAAGAACTGTATCTATTACTTAACCACTGGAGAATGTCGGATACACGAGTGTATCTCGCACACGAACTGCACTTCTCGCAGCCAGGCCCAAAAGCCAAAAACCGATGACGTGACTCTCGTCGCCTTAGCACAAAGCTAATTGCCGCCCAGCAGCAACACTAGCAGGTCTTATATAAAGCCAAAGTGTGTGGAAAAAGCGCGGGGTTCATTGAACTTTGCATTTATGCCACTGGAACTCGAGTCTGCATAGATTCTGGGATAGTTGCATCCAAACTGGCGTTAATAGTGCGCTTTAGAACACAATCTTGGCCGGGCGCGATGTGTCGCACATGCTATTACATAATATTATGAAAATTAACACTGAATCACATAGACGCTGCCGCTGCTGGCCCCAAGTAACACGAAATCAAAATCATCGACGACTCACAGATACTTTCACACACAGGCACTGGCGTCAGCGGCCCTCTCCGCTCTTTGAGCGGCTTGACTGTGGCTCTCTTCGGCGCGCTCTTTAGAACTCTTGCTTCTAGCGGGTTCTGTCTGTACGCCGTGCACATGTGTGTGCGTTCAAAAACAATTTGTATGCCCGTGTGTGTGTGTGTGTGTATGTTTTGTTTTTGTCTTGTTTGGGTGATTTTTTTGTTTCTGATTGTGCGCACGTTTTGCTTTTGACGTCGTTCGTTGTATCTTTAAGATAAACAATGCCGGCATAACATAGCCGCCCCGCACTCACAGATACAGATGCACGCAGTCCGAGTTCGGTTCGGTTTGGCTTTGCCTTCTCTTCGCATTCTGGTTTTGTTATGTAAACAATTTTCGCTTGTCGTCCGCCCGGCATCAAGATCTTTATAGTTTTCCTACCTCCTTCCTCCCATCTCCCATAATTTTTGTTTACATTTGCAAAGGCAATCAAAGTGTGCCAAAAAGCAAAAAATTCGAAAAGGCATAAGAAAAAAACAGCGAAAATTGCGTGCAAATGAAATTTGTAGTTTCATTATTTCATTTATGCTGCCTGCGCCTGTGTGAGTTATAAACTCGCACACACGGCCACGCATATTTATATGTCTTGATTCTTTTTCTTTGCATAAATCTCGTTGTTAAGTAATGCTGAAATATCTTATAAGTTGGTAGTTAGCCAAGAAAATGAATTTATCAAGGGTGTGTGTTATGTGTGGGGACCGCCACGCCACAATCATCTGCAGATATACGATCTTACGTGAAAAGTTTGCGATCGAGACGGCGACCCAAAAAGTATATCAAGACATGCGGATTTTATATTCGGAATAGAATTTCGGTTTGCTGCCAGGTTACATAAGATCCGGGCGAAGTTTGTGCGTTAAATTCTAAATTTTAGAATGCCAACTCGGAATATTAACATTATTATAAGAAATAAGGGGAGATTTTATGGTATATCATATGTAAATATTTTTATTTTTTTCAATTCACAGCGAAAAGTATTTTCTTTTTTTAAGAACGTTAAATTTGTAAATATTCAGTAATATTATTGCCTCTAAGTGAATTAATGTTATATGGTTTAAAAATATACTAACTTGTGGTGTTAAGTATATAAAAAAAATCATTTTAGGCCGTAAAATGTTAATTAAGCCAAAGAATTTAATTAAAACACACGAAATACATGTAGGTATTAATTAAATACATATTTTGAAAACCTATCAAGGAACCTTTTAAATTCAAGAAATTTTATTTTTTCTGTAGAATTTTGGTTACTGAATTTTATAGGGGAAAACAACTTTTAGTTAATTACATTTTTCAATTGAAAAATAAAAAATATAATTTTTAGAAATTGAAAGATTTTTTCCATTTAAATTCCTATACATACTTTTATAACTCAGAAATCGAAATACATTTCTATTTAAAAACATTAAAACATTAAAAACATAACATAAATTCTTGGAAAACTTCATTTAACGACTACAAACGATAATAATTAAATACTTAGTATTAATAATACAATTTTTGGAAAGCATTATTTCTAATTTTGGTTTAAAATTTGACTTGAAATTTAGCCCCACATTTAAAGTTAAAATTAAATAAGAGAAGTGATTTTTTATGAATTGCTGATAGAGTTTTTTAAATAAATAAAATATATTAAATCTGGTGTAGCATTTGCTTAGAATCTCAAATAGATTTCCCTTTCAAAAACCTATAACTGAACTCGACCTTCATCTACTTGAGAAATCACGCTCTTAGATTATTTTAAGCAGAACTTTGCCCGAGCTGTGACTAGGCTCTGAGTCCGTAAAAATATTATACAAATAGATAGCTGTCTGCGAGGGTGTCGTAGCGGGATATGTGTACAGATAGTGTTCGAGGCATTGTGGGGGAAAGGTTGGTAAACAAGCTCGCTGGCACTCGATTCTAATTGTTCCTGCCGACTTGCTTTGCGTAAGTCAAAATTATGTGCACGCCCGTAAAGGTTCACGTGTGTGTGGACTGCAATCGTGGCTGTCCGTTTTGTCGAGCGGATTGGATTGCATAACCCGAAGCCGATAAACGTAAGCGTTCCTGAATGAACTGCAAATATGTGGGGGAGGGCGGCCGGGTCGCCTGGAAACACTCCCGCTGGCATAAGCTCGTAGATTGCCTTATATTTTGCCATATTGCCATTATGCAATGTCAATCATATAGTCGTCGACTGCCGCTTTATCGCCGTCCATCGCCAGTCAGACAAAATGGCAGCGGTGACAGCACGACGATAGTCGTAACAGCCGGTCGCTGATGGTGTTCTAAGTCCCCTGAATGTGCAGTCATTGTTTGTTTTAAATCCGATAAGTGATACTGGGCAAACGTTGATTGAAGCCGATGGCGATAACATAGTATAAACCCGTTACTGTCATAGTGCAAATAAGTATTTAAATTACGTGATACACACAGCGCTCTTAGGAGCTGCTCTCACTGCGGATTAATTCGCCAACTCTTTGCTTTATTATACATTTTCGGAACAAATTCAAATTGGCATCTGTTCTCCATCAATTAATTTTCGATTGCCTAAGAAAAACTGTTTCCCCCAGAGCTATTTAATTCCGAAGTGTGTGTAAAACCTAAAATTAATACATTAAACGATTGCAAAGAGAAAGAATAATGATGAAATAATAAAAGTATTAGTCATTGCTTTGTCTAGGTGACAAAAAGCAGTGTATTCTTCGACTTGCATCCTTGTTGTGAAACAGAATTTATTGTAAAATAATTCTTGAGGCAACAAATTTATTAAATACTTTAAAGTCTTTGTAATGATTTTACCTTTCAAACTGCAGTTATTATAAGTTCGTTTGCTTAATCAGATTTGATAACGAAAACTGGTTAAACGAATTCCAATCTATGTATATTACTCCCAATAAACAATAGATTTCAATCAACACCTAAATTGGGTTCTATCAGCATTTACCGATCCCACACCATTAGCAATTATGTTGCATAACGAGGCGTCGCAAGAAACTGATTATGCTCCGCTGGTGATTTTTCCCGTAATTATGAAACCATACTCGCAGTTATGAAATCACATAAATTTTCATTGCCTCCGATGTTGGCGTTTGTGTATTTTGATTTCTTCTTTGATATTTGTTTTATTGGTTTCCCATTTGTTAGCATTGGTTTTTTCGCTCGCTTGGCTCACACGTTTTATGACATTGTATTTGGACGGACGGACGATAAACGCTCATAAAAATAGCTCAAAACCAACAGAAGAAACAATAACAAAGACCGGGCCAGGGCGAAGAATTTATTGAGGCAAGCCAATTAGCAACAAAATATCTAGTATGTGATTCCTCAGCATTCAGTTTTGATTTCACACGGATTATACAAGAACCTACTCATTCGCTGACTAATTGGCGGGTCCCTTTTTTCGGCTTACATAACGTGTGTTATAGTGCCTGTGTCTGATTTCGTTTTCCTCGGTGCTGCTTGCATAATAACAAGCGATCTGGCGCTCTAAGTCTGGTTTCCTCAACTTATTCGACTCTGACTCATGACGAACCTTTTTACACGATGACGTATGCAAATAGGTTTTTCCTCTTTTCGGGCCAAGTGGGCGACTAACCGAATGGTTGTTGTTCATTGGCAGCCAGCGTCGCGTAATACTCGCACACGTACAGTGCGTGTCGTAACTATAACCGTCTCGGTCCGGCGAGAGTGATAGAGGGAGACAGAGAGACATAAAAACCCGCTTTGGAAGCTGGCGAATATTGGGTGCTGACCCCGACAAATTGGCGGATTATCGCGGATTGGCAATTTCAAAGCAACAGGGTTACGAAGCTTTAGATGCGGAAAAATGGCAAAAAATAGTTCAGTGGTTTATCTAAGGCGATAATATTTGAGTTAGGCGGGTGCTTTTGTAATAAATAAATGCTAACGTAATATTTATAACCTTTTTTTAAATACAAGTATTAATATTTATTGCATTTAATGATGGACATATTTAAGAATTCAATTTCCTGTTCTACCTAATACTTATAGACGTAACTTTGACATCTTTATTTATTTCTTTTAATTAAATAATTATTCAGCTTTTGAAAATTCCATTATTATTCCAATTAAATTCAGGATAGATTCTTCACCCTGAAGTTTACCCAAACGAAACATACACCACTTGCAGCGAGGTGTTGTTTATTTTAATTTTGCCTTGATCTTGAATTCTCTTTTCACTTGACATTATGGGTTTCAGCTTTTGTTGTCTGGCTCCGCGCTTAAAATTCGGTGCCTAACCATGGTTTAGACTTATGAATGTAGTTTAAATGAGGTAAAACTAAACGTCGAAACTGCTGTTCCAGCTTAACTATTAAACTTTTCCGTATTCATCTAATTATATATTTTATATATTTTATTTTTGTCCCATTTGAATTTACAAAGATTTTCAATAACTCTTAGACCATGTTTTTATTTAAGGGGGTCTTCTCATTCAAAACCCGTTTTTTTGACCCTTTTTAAAAAAAATTCTTATTTGAAAACGTAAAGAATAATTGAAAACTTTTTTTATTTATTGTATTACAAAAGGTTCAAAGTAAATTAAAATAACTGCCTCGATACGAGGGCTGTTTAAAAAGTAATGAGACTTCAAAGTTGGTGGTGGAAAAAAAAGGTGTCGCCACGGCGGCCACGATTCCGGGTCTCCGGAGCGTCGGAAATGAAAAAAAAAGGGGTTATAATCAGTATAGATGTAATTCTCGACTGAATGTCGACCATAATTTTGTAATTTTTTTTTGTAGTTTAATTATGGTCTTAATTCAAACGAGAATGGTGACAATTCTGCGTCGATTCCACTTTGTTTCCGTCGTTTCGAGATAAACGCGTTGAAAGTTTGAAGTAAAGTAAAAATAGCTCATTTTGACGAAGACCTTGCTTCACAAAAAAGGCTGTATCTTCTAAAGTATTTCGAATTTCTAAAAATCCTTTTAGGGGCATATTCACAACTACCCAAGCTATAAATAAATGCAAAAAAAAAGTCGAAAAAAAAGTTGCTGAATGAGAAGACCCCCCTTAACTATTAAACTTTTCCGTATTCATCTAATTATATATTTTATATATTTTATTTTTGTCTCATTTTTATTTAAAGGAAATTTATACATAATTTTTTGAAAAACAAAATTTTTATATATTTTGTTTTTGGTATTTTCCAATTATTATTACGCATCAAGAACTTTCCCCATTAATTTCCAAGCTAAAATTCAATAGAAAATTAAACTAAAATTTGTTCTATCAGTTATCGAGGCTAATTTATCATGAAATCGGCATAATAGGTTTTTTTTTCCGTGGAACTTTTTATCACAGATTAAATATATAAAATGATTATCGAGTGCAGGCCGAATTCAATTGGCCACAGCGCCAGTGCCAGCCAGCAGAACGTCAACAAACGGCGCAAAAAAGCGCTTAGTAATGCCTTTAAAAATATGGCAACACGTAAGAGGTGGTGGCACCCATTCACCTCCCCCGGTAGGCCCATGCAGCTGCAGTTTGTGTTTTCACAATCAGCAGATAGCGAATGAAAAACAGTTTTTCGCCCCCAAAGAAGAGCGGCGAAGGCGAACTAAGAGCGGGAGAGAGCCAGAGCTGACTTGGAAGTGCCAGTCTTTGAAAAAGTGCAACTTTGTTGAGCGCTCATTCACAGGGCAGCAGTGAGAAAAAGCATGTGGCTGCGATGTCGTAACCCTAAGAGAGGGCAGCCCGAGAGAGTGCAGAAGAGCGTGGCTATGGGGGGAGAGTGCAATTCTCTTTCGCTTTACCTGTCGCTGTTGGACCGCGCCTCCGTGTTTTTAACCCAAAAAAGGGGGGTGGCGGGGATAGCTCGCTCTGTTGCTCTCGAGAATCGCACACACACACACAAGCACACGGACACACGCGAAATTCTCCCTCTGCTTCTTCCGATTTCTTAATTTTTTTTTAGATATTTTTTCCTGATCCGTTTTTTCTTTCTTTTTTGTTTGCCAAAAAATTTATTGCCACACGCGTGCGAAAAGAACGGGAATTCGGGAATTATTTTCCTGCCCCGCTTTTTTTTTTCTCGCACTTGTATTCGTGTATTTGTATATTTGTATACGTATTTGTTGTTATTTTTGTGTTGGGCGTGCGCGTAACTTTTCTCGTGTTATGTGTTGTATTTTTTGTTATTCGCTTTTTTTGTGTTTTGTAAGAACTTGGAACGGCTTTACGTAACCCCGCCGCACACACGGGTTAAATTTTTGCTTTACTTTTTCGTTGGAGAGCGGGGGGGGTGTGCGGCACCCTTAATGGGCGTAGGAATAGTAATCCCTGCTATATTTCGGGCCAACTTATTTACTATTTACACACACTGGGGGGAACACGCACTGAGCGACAGCCGCCACTAGTATTTTTATTATTTTTTGATTACGTTGGCGTTTGTTTTGTAATACGCTTACGTTACGCGACGACGAGAAGGCGAAAGAGAGACGACGACAACGACGCGGGCGGCGGCAACGTGTTTCGAGTGGCTCCAAGCGATGATTAGCGCTCCACTTGATTTATCTCTTTTTTTTTGAAACTTTTTTGCAGTATTTTGCTGTTTTACAATATTTATCTTCTCTGCCTTTGGCCTTTTGTTTGATTATATTTGTCTCGGCCTGTGCTTCAAACGTCTCTCGGCTGTCTGAACTTGCCACGGCCGCTGTTCAACAGCGAATGAACGGAGCAAATCGGCCAGCGAGCAGTCAGAGCGCAACAGCAGCGCCTCTCTTTCGCTGGGGCCAAAGAGCGTTTCAAATACTCGAATATTATGTCACTGGGGGGGGATGTTGGCGCTCTTACGCCTCTGTTGCGTCATCAATTGCTTGGATCCAGGTTCTCTTCGGCGGCAAACTGTGTGCTCCACGCTCTTCCCTCGATACAAAATTTGCCGGCAAAACGTCAACTGTCAAAACAGGCGACGCCAACTAAAGTTGGGTTGGCTGAGAGGGCGCGAGAGTGCGGGTGTGCGCGCGGAATTGGGAAAAACCAAAGGGCGGGCGGTGGCGGAGGGGTAGGGAAGTAGGAGGTGGGGGGTGCTAGTTTGCTAGTGGGCGTCATTTATCGTATGATGCGCATTTCCGGCGCCACTCAACACAGACAACAGGCCATATAAGCACCAGCCACATCCATAATAACAACAATTACAGTCGATCTTCCGTAACTCGAACTTTTCTTCATAAATTTGTCATTTTTCACTATAATTCCCAACCTTTTCGAGCAGAGTGAATGGGATAAAAACGATAAGGTCACTTATTGGAATCGGGTTACCATAAACTTGTGTTTCCTGCTTAAAAATATTAAAAATTATATTTAAAATATAATTACAGTCGATCTTCCGTAACTCGAACTTTTCTTCATAAATTTGTCATTTTTCACTATAATTCCCAACCTGTTTGAGCAGAGTTAAATGGGATAAAAACGATTAGGTCGCTTATTGAAATAAACTTGTGTTTCCTGCTTAAAAATATTTAACATTATATTTAAAATTAAAAGATATATTTTCGTTTGCGAAATTGAATTTTTCCATTTTTCCAAGCTTTTTTTTTTTTTAAAGCACTCCTATTAACTCGTTTTAGTTGACCTAAGCTAATAATTTTAATAAAACCAAAATGCTAAGATTACTTTTATAAAGCTATTCGTTTTACCATAAACTTGTGTTTCCTGCTTAAAAATATTTAACATTATATTTAAAATTAAAAGACATACAATCCATACAAGACACATAAGCCTTTTTTTTTTAAGCACTCCTATTAACTCGTTTTAGTTGGCCTGAGATAATAATTTTAATAAAACCAAAATGCTAAGATTACTTTTACAAAGTT
>VNKF01004312.1:0-14606 GCA_008044355.1 Drosophila lacteicornis
ATATATATATATATATATATGCGCATACATGTGTACCCCCGTCTCTCTACCCGCCGGAAAGTGAAACAAAGTGGCGACGACACCATCGTCAAATGACCAGCGGTCACTCCGCTCACCGAGCTTCTTAGCTTTTGAACTTATTTTTCTTTAAGTTTATTTTTGTGTTTAATTCAAAACCCACATACACCAACACACCTTTTTTTATATTTTTTTAATGTGTTGTTTTTAAATCATTACGCAACATTTTGTGCAAAACACAGCACGATATTATATATATTTATGCTTAATTCTTAACCTTTTCCACAAATAAAACCTAAACTCCAGAACGAGAGCTCTCAACGATGGAATAACAGAGGGTGAGTCAACGGGACATTTTTCCCAATACTACCAGACATATTTATATATATATGTATATAATCGTGCCTCCATATACACTACCTAACATATGAACAAAATAATATAGTCTAAATAAACCTAAATATTAATTACACAATTTAAATCAATTCAGAATAACTATAACACACTTTAATGTCCCATAGACGTTTGAACGACCTTTATAATAAACTTGTAATGTGAACTTAAAACAACAAAAATGCATTGGTAGAAACCCATTAGAAGGGGGGCATTGGTACAACTGGAAGACTAGGTCAAGAAAATTACATAACTTTTGACGAACGACATCGACAAACGGGGATCGTATTGCACGGCCCGCGACGATCCAAAGGCGCACGAAGTTTGCGCATGTGGAGGGAAAACGGCCGAAACATAGCCCGATCGTTATCACGATCAAGCATAAATATGCTTGCGGGGCAATGTGGACAGAAAGACAGACTGACAAACGATTTCTTCTATTTTTCAGGCACGTAAATAATGGTACTGATTATGTTTGGAGAAGATAGTGGCGTCCAAAGAACCTACCCCAAATCCGGAGAGCTCAGCTACACAAATCGTGTCTGTTATCCGGGCGGCCACTTCCTCAGCCCTATGTCCTCCAAGGACTGAGGCACCACGACACCACCGACGTAACAAAAGTAATAAAGGAACGTTGTAGATAGAACATATAAATAAATGAATTTGTAATATTGAAAGTGATAAATCAAATTTCAAAGATAAATAAATGAGTGACAACTATAGAAACCTGGCGGGTATAACTGATCGATTAATACTTGTAGTTGATAAGTTATCGATCGGGGAGGGCGGGAGATCAAATTTCAAATTGAAACAAATCGTCATTAAAGGAAATTGAAATTTTTAACTCTGAATAAGAATATATAGTACTGTAGGATGCACATACTCAGCAATATACTTCAAAAATACTTACAAACATAAATGCATTGTTGCATAAACATATGTCATGTGCAAGTGCCGTCTAATCGCCCGAAATATGATCGGCACACAATGCCTTGACTACAATCAAGCCGCGTCAGCATTAGCATTGACCGCTTACGTACATATGTGCATAGTACGCTCTGTCCTACCAGAGACGTTTTCACCGCTTATACATAATATATATATACTCGTTTTATATGTAATATATTAAACGACTTATATTCAAAAGGCAGCGCTGCCCCTGAGGACTGTTCAGCCTTAGGTTTAGTAATAATGAAAACTGAATGTAAAGAAGAGAAGAATAAAGTCGTGAGTAGCGATAACAACTGTTGCTCTCATCTTTAAAACTCCAACAAACGAGTCTCCTATATCCTGATGACTACTACCAAAACGAAACTAACTGAATGGCGACCGTGGCATGTGTCACTGGAGGACACCAAACCTGGATCAACTGATTGGATCAACTAATTGATAAACGCATAGAGTAGAGTGGTATGTGTGCGAAGCGCAGCGGCATAGATGTTAAAATTATTAAATACCGGTACTGATTTATGCAGGGACAAATCAGTAAAAGTACATGCCGAAGTGGAACATATGAAAGAATTATTGTCCACTCGCAAAAAGCAAAATTCAATTAAAAACATTGCAAAACAAAGTACTAAATCCACTCCACCCAAACAAAAGGAAATTACGAAGCCAAAGAAGACCTGTCCTGCCGACTGCGAGGGACCACTATACTCACCGCACTGTCAGTACACTTGTGCAGCCAGCACCGGTGCCCCTCCAGAAATATAGGCAGCCTGTGCAGCCAGCCCCGGCGCCCTAACACCTTGAACCTACAGCGCTTCCACGAGCGTATACATTTTTTTTTCAATTCACTGCGTGAATAATTTTTTTAATTGCACTACGATGGATATTTTTTTATTAATTCTTAAAAATATATTGTAAAATTGAGCAATACAAAAATTGCCCGATTAGAGTGTGTCCTAAAAACCATACAAAATCCCAGGCAAGAAACAATGTAAAAAAACAACAAAAATTATAAAAATAAAGTAAAGTAAACGAATGAATGATAACAGAATTAGTAAATCTGTTGAAAATTTTGAGTTAGTAGAAAATATTAAACCTATAATCACTGTGGACGGTAGTCCACGTAGTGACGATGAGCACCGAGACTGTGGTGCGCAAGGAGACTCCTATATACAGCCGTAGAATTGAAAATCTGCTACCATAGGGCGATCAGAACCATTTATATATTGATCGAAAGGTATTGTAAACCTCTTTGAAACTGCATACTAAGATTTTTCAAAAACGGATTAGTCTAGGAGAAATGAGAATGAAAGTGCGAAATTAAAAATTTTGAAAATTTGAGCTATTGGGGGCGGTGGGGCAAAATTCGCAAAAAAATTTATGTTGTTGTGATCTAGCTTTAAATACGCGTCGAATGATACCTCGATCATCCTGATCCGATACTCCGTTGAAAAGATATTCCATAAATAAATTTTTAACGGCCTTTCCGAAATGAAAACGTTTGTCCTGTTGTTTGTCTGTGTGTCTGTCTGTCGATTTTTTGTTTTAGAGTCCTGTAACCACTTTTATTTTATTAAACAGCTGGAGCTAAACATTTTTTGTTTTACGACTTTTTTGGTTTCCCGCTAGTTTGGCGGGAAAACAGCTGAAAAAGCTAAATTCTCCGCGCCCATAATTTACTAAACTAAACTACTAAAGATACAGAAACGGGAAATATGTCGTTGGAAAGCATTTTGAAAAGATAGTAGCTTTTCCTGGAAATAATTTATCTAAATATTAAATATTAAATAAATATTAAAGAATTTATAATTCAAATAAATTTTTTTAAGTTTTTGAAGTTTTCTTAAAAATGGCTCTAACGATTTTGATAGTCACTCAAGGCCATATAGCCCTTGAGATTGCTCAACTTTTGGTATATAACACATATCTGGGAAAATTCGCTTTCTCGAGATATTACTCATTAAAATTAGTAGCAAAGATCCCATATACCTAACCTTTTACATGCACTATACATACATTTATGTAAAAAATCATGTAGAGTCATATAGAGACGTGCACAATGCAATAAAATTTAAAACCATCAAAGGAAATTTAATATAATATAAATTTAAAAGAAATCGTTTAAAAAAATTGTTGTTTAATCTAATTGTTTCGTTTTCGACTACTACAAAAATTTAAGTTGTTTCAGTTTTCTGGTAGATTTTTACATGAAAACAATAAAATTTGTATTTAAATTTGAAGTTTTATTGTATATATACACACAAAAATACTATGATAATGAGCATTTTTGTTTTCGGATCCGGTGGACCTTCCGTTGGAAATGCCCATTTGTAGTTTTTATATTTAGAGAAATTATTTCAAGGCAAAGTGTTAATTTTAAGTATAATTATCTAGTTATTATATTAGATAATTTATTTCAAGGCAAAATGATTATATTTTTAAAATACCTTTCCAACGACGTATAGCACGTTTCTGTAACTTTAGTAGTTTAGAAGTTATATGCGCGCAAAATCTATCTTTTTTCCTGTTTTCCCGCCAAACTAGCGGGAAAACCAAAAAGTTTTTTTAATTAAAAATATTTAAGATTTTTTTGATGATTTTAAAGTTTATTGCACTTGTGCTCATGTTTCTAAATGTATTATTTCATAAATGTATGTATAGTGTCAAAAGTTATGTATATGGGATTTTTGCTACTAAATTTAATGAGAAATATCTCGCGAAAGCTAATTTCCCAGATATGTGTTATATACCAAAAGTTGAGCAATCTCCAGGGCTATATGGCCTCGAGTTACTGTCGAAATCGTTAAAACCATGTTTGAACAAATTGCAAAAACTAAAAAAAAAAGAAATTATTTTAATTATAAATTCTTAATATTTATATTTAGATTAATTTTCTTAAGGCAAAGTAATTATCATTTCAAAATACCTTTCCGCTAAACGGAAAAATCAGAAAGTCGTCGAAAAAAAGTTGTTAAGCTCGAGTTGTTTAATAAAATAAAAGTGGTTCCAGGACTCTAAAACAAAGATTTCATACATAACGACAAACAGACAGACAGACAAACACCAGGACAAATGATTTTATTCCGAACATGCCGTGAAAATCTTTTTTATACCCTTGCAGAGGGTATTATAATTTTGCCATGATATTTGCAACTCAGTGAAGTAGTCATCTCCGACCCCATAAAGTACATATATAATAATGTATAATATATAATAATATAATATAATAATGTATAATATAATAATATATAATACATATAATTAAAATAAATTTTTTTTAAGTTTTTGAAGTTTTCTTATAATTATATTATAATTTATATTATAATTTTGCCATGATATTTGCAACTCAGTGAAGTAGTCATCTCCGAGCCCATAAAGTACATATATTCTTGATCAGCATCACCAGACAAGTCGATCTAGCCATGTACGTCTGTCTGTCCGTCTGTCTGTCTGTTGGTTTACGCGAACTAGTCTCTCAGTTTTTGATCTATTGAGCTGCACTTATCAGCATAGTCTTATTTTTTTAGCACTCAGTATATATGTCGGAAAGGCCGAAATCGGACAACTATATATCCTATAGCTGCCATAGGAATGATGGCGAAATAAATGTAATAAAAATTTTAACTTCTCTTTTTTAAAACGTATTTCTTTAAATTCGAGATATAGCGGGTTTTTACGGTTTTAGAATTACGGTTTTAGTTTTATTAAGATCGGCCAACTATATCATACAACTGCCATAGAAGCGATCGGTGGATTTATATGAAACTGTAAAATTCGACATGTAAAATGTAAAATTTACAAAATTTACAAAATTCGATTTTTTTTCAACCATAGTAAAATGGATCGATTTTCAATAATCCAATTGCAGACTGCAAGGGTATGGGTATACAAACTTCGGTTTACTGAAGTTAGCTTTCTTTCTTGTTATTGAATATGTTTAAAACGGAGGATCGGATCGGGCTGATCGTGGTCTTATTCGACGCGTATTTAAAAAAATTGTTCCAACGGCCCAACAGTTAACATTTTAAAAATGTTCATTTTCGCAGTTTCATTTCTCCGGAACTAATCTTAAAATCTTAGAATGCATTTTCAAAGAGCTTTACCTTTCGATCAATAAACTTTTAAGTGGTTCTGGTCGGACTATCGTAGCAGCTTTTCAGCTATAAATAGTAGTCTCCTTGTGTACCTCAGTCTCGGTGCTCATCGTTCCTATGTGGACTGTCGACCACAGTGATAAACGGACCCAAAATACCCACTAAAGCCTACAATAAACCCTAATACAGGTCACAAACCAAGAAAAATAATAACACAGGTCTCTAAAACGACAGAAGCACCCACGTTAAATGAGGCCAATCTTGTACAATCTTACATTTAATTTATATTTTCGACAAATTATACAGCTTCCATAGAAATGATCAGGACAATTTTTATACCCGGTACCCATAGGGTACACGGGTATTATAAGTTAGTGCCAATGGAGAATGTATGTAACAGGCAGAAGGAGGCATCTCCGACCCCATAATGTATATATATTCTTGATCAGCATCACCAGCCGAGTCGATTGAGCCATGTGCGTCTGTCCGTCCGTCAGTGTTGGTAAATAGATCTCAGAGACTATAAGAGCTGGAGCCACCAAATTTGGTGACAGCATTCAAATCCCTTGCACGCAAATCAAGTTTATTTTAAAATTTGGCCACGCCCACTTCCGCCTCCAAAAATCATAAAGAACTTGTAACTAAGCCATTGTCGCGATTTACGCTTAAAAGTAAATAGATGTAAAATAAATAAATTTTTCCGGACGTCCTCTAAAAATTAAAATAAAATCGAATGGTAAACACGGAAGTTATTGAAAATAAAGTTTTTCTGTATGCTTCTTCTTCTTCTGTGTTGACACAGCCCATGCTTGTTGCTCAACATGTCCTTAGCAACATTTGCCTTTTTTTGGTTTTGCTCAATATGTTCCTAGCAACATTTGTCGTTTTTGGGTTGCTCAACATGTTTCTAGCTACATTTGTCAACATTTTCTTTTATCCATGTTTATTTGCTATTTAATTTCACCCAAAATCTGATGGTGAACACAGAAATTATTGGAAAATAAAATTTCTCTGCGTGCTTCTTCTTCTTCTGTGTTGACACAGCCCATGCGTGTTGCTCAACATGACCCTAGCAACACTTGCCCTTTTTGGGCGTTGCTCAATATGTTCGTTGCAACATTTGTCGTTTTTGGGTGTTGCTCAACATGTTTCTAGCTACATTTGCCCTTATTTGTCAACATTTTCTGTTATCCATGCTTATGTGCTATTTAATTCCACCCACAATGCCTTGGGTACCGGGTATGTCACAGTCGGTTACACTCGACTGTAGCTATCCCACTTGTTTTTAACTAGACCACTTTGATAGAGCTAACAGGGTAGACAAACTTCGGCTTACACAAGTTAAGTTTCTTTCATAGAGACATACTTCTTTCCATTGATAGGTGCTTTATATTAACCATGCCAGTAGGAATGTTTTGTAAATTGATCGTAAAATTTACATGAAGCAGCCTATTTATACAATTGAACGATTTTAATTACTTTGGGCTTTTCGTGGTCAAAGTGCCTGCGATTAATTTAATTTTTAAATTGTTAATGTAGGCAGTATAGTACAGAGTGAGTATAAAAGCACGGTGAGAAATATTGAACACCTAGTTGCTAACTGATTTTCAATTCGTTGAGACAATTTTTTTTGTGAAATTAAACAGTGTAGTATCCAAGTAAACAAATCATCAAGAACGGTTCGGAAAATTAATTTAAATAATAATAATAAGAAAATGGAGTCAAAAAAAAACAAGAAATATTCGAGATCATATCCGGATACAGCTGGCGATGATATAGTAATATCTGGCATGGCTGGAAAATTTCCAAACTGCCGAAACGTAGCAGAATACGAGTACAAGCTTTACAATAAGGTAAAATGCTAAATAAGTAAAGTGCATATGTTTTTTATATAGACAGATTTATTACTTGTTTTTACTGTACTTAACTGAAATCAATTGGCAGCCTTGACTGCCTGATTATAACAAATAAAACACAAGCCAATAAAACCTAAATCTTCTAGCTGTGTGGTTGTTGGGGTAAAATCTATAACAAATACCTGGTGAGCACGCAAATTTTCTGCTGTACTTTTTGGCATCAACTCTAAATTTTAAGATAGAGACTTGCAACCTTATAAGTAAATTTAAAACTTTAATGAAGAATTTCGTATTAATTTTTATACCCTTGCAGAGGGTAATTTAATTTTGCAATGATATTTGAAACCGTATGTCGGTTTCTACGCGAACTAGTCTCTCAGTTTTTGAGTTATCGGGCCGATTTTCTTTAGCACGCAGTCGGATATAATGGCAAAATTAATGTAAAGAAATTTTAGCTTCTATGTTTCTAAACGAATTGCTATAAATTTCGGTATACAGTTTTAAAATTACGGTTTTAGTTTCATTAAGATCACAACTTTATCATATAATTGCCATAGAAGCGATCAGTCGATTTATATGAAAATATAAAATTCTACAATTAATTTACAATTCTGTATTTAATAAATCAGCGTGACCGCGCAGATAGCGATAGAAAATACTTTTTAGCCGAAGAGTGAATACCATAAACTACCATTTCAATTTCACGAAATACCATAAAAAAATATATTTTCATGGCTTATTATTTATTTTTTTAGTGTTTCCCTTTTATTTAGTGTTTCCCTTTGTTACCATCTACAAGAAGATAAACACTTTGTTTTAATTTAAATTTTTCAATTTTATTTTATTATGTTTTCCTAACGCTACAAATTGATACCCTATAATTAGTGCGATAGTCACATAGGGCAAATTAACATAAATACAGGTTTAAATTACAATTTTGAATCATAAGTTTGAATAAAAATCTTTAAGTTACACCTAAACACTAAAGGTTCATGAAAAGGTCGCTTTGTTTTGTGTTGTTTTAAGTTAAGTTGAAATTTGCAGGTGTAATGTAAGTTTTGACTTAAACTGCGTGGCGCTACTAATATTTTTTAGAGGACTTGGAAGTTGATTCCATAGCCTAATTGAATGTACAAAAAACTGTCTTTCTGAAAGCAGAGATCTGTATCTAATTTGAATAAGGTTATTTGCTCTTCTAGAGGAACGGAATCTTAATGCTTCAAAGAGGTAGCTAGGCTCCCTCGTGTAAATTATTTTATGCAGATAGATTAACACTCAGTTTCATCCAGTCGGTCAAGTTAAGTTCAAATATTCTATATGCATAGCTGGTCACATTGTCAAATCGGCGCAGATTGAATATAAATCTAGCTATATATTATATGCCACTTTAATTTTTTTATGGCTGGCTGCCCTTAATATTTTTTTCGCCATTTTTATTTTACTTTTTATTTATGAATGTCCATTATCTTAAGAATATAAAGTCAAAATTTGACATCGATCGGAGCAAAAATAACTTAGTAATGGGTAGTTGAACGGAGGGCACTCTATGTTTGATGTATGGGGAGCCAAATCATTAAAGCGCTTTCCTAAAAAGTGTAATTTTCAAAGTCTCTGAACACGATTACTGAAAATCTTTTTGACCAATCGTTTTGAAATTTTGCACACAGCTTCTGCAACTAATTCTCCAGGTATCAAAGTCTGGGTTTTTTGAATTTTATTTTTATTGTATTTTTTATTTAACAATTGAACTTTTTTTAGTTAGGAATTTTTGACTGCAAACTTTCATAAAAAAAAATATTATTAAACAAATTTAATTTTTTTTGCCATTTTTCTTTTTATTTTGATTTATGAATGCCTAACATCTTAAGAATATAAAATCCAAATTTGACATCGATCGGAGCAAAAATATCGAAGTAATGGGTAGTTGAACGGAGGTCATTCTATGTTCGATGTATGGGGAGCCAAAACAAAAGTGCCATTTTCAAAGCCGGTGTACACGATTACTAATAATCTACTTGACCAATCGTTTTGAAAATTTGCACACTGCTTTTGCAATAAATTCTCCAGGCATAACCGTCGGGGTTTTTTTTAAATTTATTTTTTATTTTATTTGCTATTTAACAATTAGACTTTTTTTAGTCAAGAATTGAATATTTGACTTCAAACTTTCATGAAAAATAAAAAAAAAAATAAAAAAAGAAAAACTCTACGGTGATACCTTCGGACAATTATCCTTTAACTAATGCATATTCTGGTTTTCATATCAGACGATTCTGTGGACCGTTAGGATGTGCAAATCTGGAGGGGTCACGCGAGATTCCCTATAACTCCTATACCTGCAAATATTTTTCAATGAAATTTTTAAAAAATTGTCTAAATGTTACGTTATTATATGTTATTTAAATTAATTAACTAACTTTATCCGTTTCGCCACAACAAATTTTTGAAAAGTGACCTGTTTTGAACCGAATTAACCCTTTGACCCTTAACCCTTTTTGATTTGCAAGATATGTTCCATGAGCACAACGAACTGGTTCAGTTATTCAAAACGTCGCTTGATCGAATGTCATCTGACGATCTCAAAATTGTTATTCGAGCTGATAAAACTCTGGTTGGCAAACATGTAAGGCGGTTGAATGCACAAACAGTTGACGAAGTGGCAACAATCAAAGTTGATGACCAATTTCATAATTGATATTGTGGTTTATCGTAAAAACGTATATCTGAGACTCATCCCAGTTGTTTTGTAGCGGCCAACATGGCTATAATTTTAACATTAAAAAGATTAATCCAGTTAAAATTGAATTTAATTAAAAAAAAAAAAAACATCCTCGTATTGAGGTATTGAGGACTTTTCCACCAATATATTCTTGACATGTAGAGAGAGGTTAAACTTTCTTCGATTCAATCAAGCCAAAATACGTTTGCGTGATGCCATCAACAAAGATGGTAATGCATGCTTAGAGTTTAGGTGTGAACACTGTATAATACTAAAATATGGCAGACTATCTGAAGAATAGATGGTCACTCTGGAGCGTGTTACTTACGGTTGAGACGATAAGACAATAAAGACCTAATTTGAAAGCTAATAAGCCTAATCAGGCAAATTACAGTGCACAAAAGCTATAATGCTCTTATAATATTACCGTCATCGTATGTTGAAAGTCCACGTCATACATTTGAGTATCCGCATGATGCGATGCCATACGTTTGCCTTTATGGTCGAAAAGACTCTTCATTACCTTCACGTGTAGAAGAAATCTCAGAGTGTTTGTTTGCCAAACATCAAACGTGTATTTAGATCAAAATTGAAATCACTCATGGATTTAAAATGAAACTCTGTGCTTTTTGGTTTATTCAATGTTGGATGTATTCAAGTGAATGGCAGAAACGCGGCTTGCCTCAAGCAAAAATTTTGATTTGATTGATTGAATAAAAAAGCCCGATTCGGATCAAATTGACGATTTGATTTCGTCCGAAATTCCAGATCGCTTAGTGGAATGGTTTGAAGTGGTCACCAATTAAGGGCTGCACGGCCGCATTCAAAACGGTTTATGAGACAATCATCTGCCAATGAGTTCAATGAATTCGGCTGCGAATTGCAATGAATATGAATGAATGTTTGCGACGCCGCTGTACTCAACTCAACTAACACACGCATGGAGAGAGCGAATTGAATGCCGAAAGAACCGGGTAAAAAGAATGAGTGCGATGAATGACGCATTGTTTCCTTTTTACGTGCGCTGTATTTACTATTGCGAAATTAAATAAGAGACAATAATACAATATTTATTTTCATTTTAATCCATATACTTTATGATTATTTTGCTTAATAAACTAAACTAACAGAAAAGTAAAACGCACTGCGCAATAAGCGGGGCAGAAATTGTATTCTGAGTTTTCAGCCAATTCTATGCTTCCTTCATTTATTCGTTCCCTTTCGCACACACATTCATTCAATGTCATTTCATATGAATACTCAAAATTGCGCTCAAATGAGAACACAGTGCGATGCGAACTCGATCAGCTGAATGCGTTGCACTCAAATTAGAGTACACAACACTAGAGTACTAAGAGACGCTAAATTATGAGTCCAGCCGTGCAGCTCTCTAGTCACCAAACGGTACATATCAATTGGGTTGAATTCACCTTGTATAGTTAAAGAGGAATTCCCAAAACGTTTTCCAAAAAAATTGGTCTCGGATACATATGATAACGACCAACGTTTAATTCAGATGCGATAGGACAAGACAATCCATCCCAACAATCAATTTATTATTTATAATTATTTGCGATAGCTGATAATAATTATTCTTTGATCACCATTATTTGATTTTTTGCGAACTGTTGATGAATAATTGTGTGGGAAGTATCGCGACGTATACGAATTTAAATTGGCTTGCTAATGTCATGCATTGCAAATTCTGACACTTTTCGCAATTTGTATAACCTTGTGCAGTCCACCAAAGCCAACTGAATTGTGGCAAACCCATCAAAATCATTTGTCAAAGGATTTGTTACATCGATTGTGCCGTTGAGCGGGTGATATTAACATGGACTATACGCCGGAAATTTATAACATAGCATTGATCGCTATTAAAAACCTTTGCTTGATAAGGCATTAGCTCAATTTGGTATGATTTGGATATAGCTAGAGGTACCAGAAAATCGTTTCATTTCAATTATTTTGGCTACCACTCTAGGCTAATGGCAATGGGACTTGGGCTTTGTCTTGGGCAACTATACATAGTATAGGCTAGGTATTTTACAGCTTAGAATAACAGAACACATTCAGAATTTAGGGCAGGGGTCGGCAGCGTCGTATACACTGTGCATAGGACAAATTTTCAGGCATTTTACAGCTTAGAACAGGGGTGCTCAAAATTGTCTTACGGCAGTGCCCTTAACAACACAAACAAAAAAAACGCACGCACACATGTATCGACGTCGTTTTATTGCTACAAAATGAACACAGAGAAAAAAAAAATTAAATTCAGAAATATAATAATTTTGGCAAATAATTTAGTGGCAAATTAAGCACTGTCTTTTACATTTTAAATTTATTGCGAAGTAATCACTTGTCAATGCATCACTCATTTTAACGATACGCCAAAGAAATCCAATGAAATGCACGCGTCGCTAGTCCACAATAAACTAAAATCAAACTTTAATCAAATTCTATCAAAAAAGCATCAAGAAATAGTGTCAGTGCAGAGCCGAAAACAAGACAACAACACTTTGCATTGTGAGTTGAGTAGAAAAATAAATTCAATGGAATTGTTGTTGGCTTGGCTCGATACGCACAGCGACACAAAGAGGAGAAAAAAAAGTTCTATGGAATTGTTGTTGGTTTGGCTCGATACGCACAGCAAACCAAAGAGGAATCGGCGTGTGCCCTAGGAAAGTATGGCGAGTGCCGCTCCGTATGCTAAGTGCCAAAACAAAAACCAATGTGCCCGCGTGCCATAGCACTGAGCACCCCTGGCTTAGAATAACAGAACACATTCGGAATTTAAGGCAGGGGTCGGCAGCGTCGTATACACTGTGCATAGGACAAATTTTCAGGCAGCGCTGTCGGCACATGTATAGAATAAGCGCTTCATGATTGCTCGGGGCTCTGTTAGCTGTCGTAGCAAACTTCGAAGCTATGTAAATACAACTTCGTATATTGCTCGGGAAATATGAAAATCACTTTGCTTGCTGAGCTTAAACGAGCGACTTATTTTTGACTGCTTAAATTTGACTTTTTTAACATATTTATTTTTGCTTGTAATTTTTTTGTTTAACAAATCGCGTCCTCATATGTTCAAAAAAATGCCAGATCCTATATTGAAGGCGTCATATCCCGTGGATCTTGCCTTAGCCAGACAATGTAGCCCCTTTACAGACGGTGAGTTCTGCAAAACATTAATGTTACATGTTTTACAAGAAATGGATGCTGAGCAAAGAGGCATATTACATAATTGCGAAAACATCGCTTTATCGGCCTGTACACTTGTACGTAGAACAGAAGAGATTAGTTTTTTTATTTATTGTTTCGCTGGACGAAAGCACAGATAATAATAGTATTTGCCAACTTATCATTTGCGTAAGAACAGTGGGTACAAATCTAGTCTGTTATGAAGATTTTTTTTGATTTAATATCTCTTCATGGTCACTTAACAGGGCAGATATTGTTTGACCAACTATTGTCGAAAGTGTTCTGTTCGTAGACTCCAACAAATTAAGCGCAGTATCTACCGATGGAGCAGCCGTCATAACAGGCAAAAACAACAGCCTTGTGGGGATTCTTAAAAATAATGGAATTTATTGCCCCGCTTACCTTTGACTGATCCACCAAGAAGCCCTTTTTGACAAAGAACTCAAAATGGTTAATGTTATGAAAATATCGTTACAAATAATAAACAAAATAAGAGGTGGACATAATGCTTTGACCCATAGGAAGTTTAAAGAATTTCTTAAAAGTTTGAATGCTGAATATGGGGATCTTTTAGTGTACACAGAAGTTCGGTGGTTAAGTAGGGGAAAATGCTTGAAACGGCTTTTTAATTTACGAAATGAAGTCACAATTATTTTAATAACAATTCGAAACAACGCAGCTAATCTCCTCATTTTCATAGAAAATCCTGACTTTTTAATTGATTTGGCCTTACTTTGTGATATACCTGAAATGTTAAATGAACAGAGCTTGTTCAATTACGGAGTGATCCTAGCGTTCCTTTGGAAACAGGGAAAAATTTTTGGGTGGTGATTAATGACGATAGATATCCGCGCCTCAAAAGAGAAAATTATGGGCTCTACTCAATGTTTGGTACGACATATAACTGCGAGGTGGAATTTTCAAGTCTGAAAATAATTCTGAGCAAGCTTAGAAATAAAATAAATGATACACACCTAACAGATCTCATGCGTATCAAGGAATTCCGAGGACCAATAGATTTGGATTCAGTAATACAGATGTTACACTAATTTAATTTTAGTTTTTTGCGCAAAATATCTTACCGTCCGCCCGTCTGTCTGTCTGCCAGTTTGTCTCTCTGTCCGTTTCTCTATCCGTTTGTCTGTCTGTTTCTATACCCGTCAGTCTTCCGTTGCTTTGTTGTCAAAAATTGTGAACGTTGTCAAAAAAAAATTTACAATTGCCGTCGAAAATCCGCCCTGCGAAAGCAGTGAACTTTCTTACTTGGCCTGTCGGACTTATTCTCCATAGCAATAACAATATCGGTAGTCACATTGAAACTAGGATGTTATGGATCTCCGAGTTGAGTCAAAGGAGGAACAGTAAACAAATAGACTC
>VNKF01004313.1:0-10572 GCA_008044355.1 Drosophila lacteicornis
CTAAAAATAATTCTCCTTAAACAATTAATTGGCTTGATTTCAGCATGCATTTATTTGCTAAAAATAATACTTCTTCTATAATTAATTAAAAACTTCTATGTATTCCAAAAACACACAAGAATCTAGTTAGGGCTTGCTGATACAATTGTGTCTGACATTTGAACTCTGCTAGTTCCTGTTTTTGCTTTCTTTATTAATATTTATATTTTCATATTTTATTCATTAAAGCGAGGTAATAAATCCTGATAACATTTATTTTTTAGAGATTTATAGATTTCTCTAAAATGTAGTTTATATTCTGTCTGAAACAGTTTTCTGAATATTTTGATTACAGCTACATCATACCAAAAATATTAAATTATTAAAAATAAATATATATCAAAAACATTTCCGCAAATTCCACTTGCAAACATTGGAAAATACCAATGTGGCTTCCTTTCTCCCTTGAAATGCCTCCTTTTCGCTGTCTTTTTTCCGCTGTTTATTCATTGGACTCACGCACGGATTTGGCTTTCCTTCGTTTTGTGGATTGATGGCGCAGCCAAGTTGGAAATTCGGCTCGCCCGCTGATTGCTCTTGGACATTTTCTGTTTGCTGTTCCTCCTCCTCCCCCTCTCAGAATTTTCCCGCCCCATCCACGAGCTCTTTCTATCTGTTTGGTTTGCTGGAATATAGCCAGATGGATTGTGTAAACATGCTGGAAATTATGGTATTAGTCGCGTATCACGAGTTCGGCGTTCCATTCTCAATTGGGTTATGAATTGATTAATGAATTGATAAATTTGTCGCCGAAGGTTGAGGGTTGAGGAAAGCAATAATCATATGTTAAATTAGGGGGAGGAACGAGGAATAAGGAGTATATTTTATTGTACAGATTATAGGAAAAATGTAGGCCTTTTTCTTGGTGCATCTGTATCATTTTGTATAGTGTTTAAAGAAAGGTTTACTTATCATATTTATATAAATATTTTAATGGCTATAGCTTATATTTAGTTTTTACGACGTTTTTTCACTCTTTTCTTATATTCCTTCTATCTTAACACCTTTTAGTCAACCATTTTTCAGCCCCTTTCATCATTCATCAACATATGTAACAAATTGTGGATAATTTGTACAATTTCTTCCTGGCTTCCTGTCCTGTCTTTGTCCCTGTCTCCTTTTTGTGTGTGTGTTCCACATTAATTGCTACAATTAAAATGTACAAAAAGAGTCATCAAAATTGTTGTCGCTGCTGTCGGCGCTAATTAACCCATGTGTGCCCGAGTCACCTATCGACACAGGAACACGTTCTACCCCAGACGAAACTGGCAATGCAAACAAACAAATGTAGATAAACAATGTTAAAAATATTAAATTGTAATCCGCTTAAATGTGTTAAAAGGTATTAAATCTAATTTGCATAATTGCCCAACCGAAGCGACAGGCGACGGAGTGAGCGAGAAATCAAGCGAACCCCAGGGACGCGGCATGAAAGTCAGGGCCACAAAAGTTTCGCCCTTAAACAAAACTCGATCCAATCAAAAGTGAGTCAGGCGGGGAGGGATCGGAGTGTGCAGAGGGTATACACAGTGAAAAACTAAAACAGAAATCATGAATGTAATCTGGTTAATTGTTAAGGAATTATATGTAAAGGAGAGAGTCTGGAGATGTTGTTAAATAAAGATCTTTGGAGACGAAGGATTGAAGTGAATAAATTAAAATACCATTTCGAAGTTGATATTTATTTTTTACTTTTGTCATAGCTAGAAAGCACCGAAATTCTGTTCTGTTCTGTTCTGTTAACTCTGTAAAAGTACATTCCCGCAGTGACGTCGATCTTGCGGGTTTGTTTAAATAATAAAAAAATATATGGGTTTCTTTTACTAATTTGATTAAGAACAAATATTATTACATTATATTAATAAAACTATTATATTTTTAATGAATTTATCTAGCTATGTATTTAATTCTTATATTTTCCCATCGTTTTCCTCACTGCAGAAATCCTCAAGAGCCGCGTCTTTTGTGCTGAGTTTGCGATGCACGTGAGGACAATATTTAAAAATGTTTAGCATAATTAATGCGTATCCCAGGTCCTCTCCTGCTACGCCTGCTTCAGCTGCTATCCCTATTTCCCTAACCGAACCCACGGTGCTGTTATCCTCGACAAGTGCAGCCGAAAGTTAACGAACATTTGCCTAATCAACCCTTGAAAACATTTGCGCTAATTTGAGGCCTCCGATGCCGGGCTGGGGGTTATCCGGGGTCACTGGGGTATATAGCCAGGATCCGAGGCAGGACCTCCGGGCCACATTATTCACACATACGCTCAACTGAAGCGCAGCGCCCCGCCCGCCTCCTCGGGACTCCCTCGGGTGTGTGCGTGAAATTGAATTTATTTTATCTGCCACTAATTGGCTGAAATACCTGAGGGCGTTCTGGGCCAAATTGCGGGGCGAGGGTCCCACAACAATTGGATGTGTGAATGGTCCTCAATAAAGGAAGTTTCAGTGGGTGGACGGGGGCCTGATTTGTATTTGTTTAGGAAGTTTTGCAGGAAAAGGTCCTTGTAGCTAAACTAAGTTAAATTAAAGTTTCATTTTACTTTTAGATTAACAAAAATGTACTATATGACACAAAAGAAAACTCTAGGGGTTTTTGTTTCAATTTAAACAGTTACTCAAGTTTTAAAACAATCAATTTTCAACTTTCCTCGCACTTAAAAATATTTATCCTAACGATGCTTAGCACCATTAATACCATCCAATGGAAAATCACCGCCCTTATTTTTTTAAAAACTCCCAACGCCATAAATTTAAACCAAATCTTTCCTTCCTCTCTCAACTAGCAAAAATCTCAAGAACTTACTACACACATTACACAACAAGGGCCCCGAAAAATATCCTTTAGCGACAAGGAGATGGGACGGAACCCCTCCACACAGATGATATGATAATGGCAATAAAAGATGATAATGTGCAAAAATCCTTTTTGGCCAGATTCGCAAAAGGCAGAAACAAGTCTGAAACCTCAGACGGAAGTCAGAAAATCATTTAAAAGGGAAAACTGGCTGGAAAATAATATACTTTAATGTATAGCGAATTAGGAATACTCTTGCTAAATTAATAGATGCAAGGTTATGAATATATCTCCAAATATATATTAAATAAATAAGCCAAATAACGAAAAGGTAAAGAAATAATATTATAAAATCGCTTTTAAAAAGATTACTTCTAAACTTATTACAAATTTCGCTATGATATTTACAATGATGTTATCATAATTCCCAACCGATAGAATTTTAGTTTATAAACTAAATAAATAATTTTAGTTTTAATGTTTTTCTACATGGTTTAATTGGATTCGTTATTTTTAAGCCCTTTTATTTTATTTAAAACTTTACAAAAACTGACAAGTACTACCTTTTTTATTAATACAAAAAATACTTGAAAAAAAAATACATTTGAAAATATGTTGACTTTATGGTTTAAACAAACAAATACCCCGACGTTTAAGAGTATTTCAAAACGAGCGACAGATGAAGAAAAATAGCAAGAAACAGCAACAACAATAGCTCGAAGAGCAGTAAATGCTATTAACATATTAAAGCAATAAAAGAAATGGCATATAAAATGCTGGCAGACCAACCAACAACAAAAAAAAAAAAAAGAAAAAAAGAAGAAGGGAAAATCCACCCAGTAAACAAGTTGGAACTTCCCTCTCCTATGGAAAACCACCGCCCGGAAAATTTAAGGGGGCGGCACGGCACACACACCCAAATGTTTAGCGGCCAAGTGGCATTTACCCTTCGAGATGGAAATGGAAACGCTGGCGAGGATTGGGGGATGCTGCCCCGGCTCCGGTTGGCACTCCATGGCCCCGTTCCCCCTTTCGGATAATCATACTAAATGCTGCCATTTGCCATTTGTGAGGTTTTGCCACTTTGCCCTTTATGGCTCGCTTCTGTCTGTCTGCCTGCCGTCTCTCTCGCTCGTCCTCGTCCCATCTCTTTCGCCCGGCATCATCCCGTCTCGTTCATCCGCCCGGCATGTGGATGGGCGTGTGCTGAATTTCGCTCCGGGGCTTGGCAAGCAAATTGTGAAAAGTTCGCCCAGGCAAGTACTTCTAAAGCTCTGTGTAAACACCCACTAAAATCAATTTGCTGGATTTTCTACCACCAGAAAATGTGTATTTTACGGGTTCAAATGGTACAACGGCTTTGGCATGGAAAGACACTGTGCTACGGGGAGAGAGTAGAGTTTGGGGTTCCAGAGAGATGCTGGGTGCTGGGAGATGGGCGGATTGATTGGGCTTTCTTCGAGTTGGTAGCGTGAATTGGATGAGATATTATGGGAGAATGTGGTATTAGAAACGATTATGATACCAGAGAGGTTGCAGTTAAGTTTGATTTGCAATAATACTGACTATAAAATGTCCATCAAAGAATTGATTGTATATTTTATAAGTTTTAAATAAATATATACTATTATAGAGGGAACTTGTGTAAACTCCATTACATTTTCAGTTTCATATATTGAGAGTAATATTCAGCAAAAGGTTTACATTTAAATGAAATGCTTATAAATACATATAAGCGCCTATAACTTGAACATAACCCAAGATATAATCCCGAACCATAAAGAAAAGTTTCGCACAACTTGGGTTCAATTTAAGTCCCTGCCTCTGGCCGCCCCTTCATGTCTACATAATCTCCCATAATGTTGCTGAAATTCCGATTGAGCGGAGCGAGGAAAAAATGTAGCAGCAGAAAGTTTTTGCCCCTTTGGAAACTTTTATGCTGGCAAACAAAAAGCTTAGAAAGTGCAGATTTTCCAGGGAGACGAGACTTCTCGAGGGGATAGGGTGTGCTCCTCGTTCAATGGCCTCTTGCTCCCTTTACTTAATCTCATCTAATAAATGGCTTCGCCTCCTGTCTCGTAAATCACTTAACAATTTGCGAACAAAAAACGTAAGTGAAATTCGTGCCAAGGTTCCCTGATTTGCCGATTTTCCAGCTTTTTTACATGGCCGTGCATAAGTGGCCCTAAATCGCATTCATATGGGTTTCGAGCGGGGCAACTTTTTTGTGTGACCTGCCGTTTGATTTATTTATTGTTGGTTTATGCGTGATCTTGCCTCAAATTAGCATTTATCATTTCGATTGGCTCCACCCACGCAGTGGGGGCAAAAACCCATTTTTCCATCGAGTACTTGGAAAATGCGGGAATCAACGAAAAGTAGGATCTATCCACAAAATTGTTTTAACAAGTGTAGCGTAATTTTTCAAATTGTCTTTCAACTCTGTTAGTCCTGCGCCCCGCAAGTGATTGATTGGGATTATGCAAATCCCAAAATGCTTTCAAGGGAGTGAGTTTGGGGATGGAGAGGACATCAAAGGGTAGAAGTCGCAATCATCCATTTATTTTATTACCACTTATCGCACAATAAATTCAAATATGCCGCAAAAGGCTAAATTCGGAGCCTATCGACAGATAATCCCTTCACAGGAAACAGTAGCCCCAGTAAATGGAACCCTTTTATCCCCCGGCTAATCACCTCATCCCCCATTGTGGGAGCCAATCAATACCCATTCCCCGACGGCGGCAATTTGGGTGTCCAATGTCACTAATTGTGTGCAAATGGCGTTTGTGCCTTGCATTTGGGCCATGCATATAAATGGCCTAATCCGAGCTGGTCGACAGAGGTGGGTTCTGCAAGGGGGATTCCCTTAAAAATGAGAAGGAGAAGAAGGATGAATACACTTGTAGGGTGTCTTATTTAGGCGAGTGCTTATAATTAGTTTTATGTTTTTAACAGTATTACAACGCAGTACATCCTTTTTACCGAAAACTATAATTGTGTGCTAAAATATCCTTAAAACATATTAACATATTATTAGATTAACAAAAAACATATTTTAGCTAGACCAGCGACGGCGACTATTAAATGCTTTCAATTTATTAACTTATTACTCTCAAGCTTATATTAAACGTATGCCAAGAAAATGTGCTCTTATTGCTAAATTATTTAAAGTTACTAAACATCTTAAACAAACTTCAGACAATAGATTAACCAGTGTGACCATTGCCGTAAGCAATAGTAGGTGGAACTCAGTAAATAATTAATATATTTTACTACATAAACTAATCATTAATAAACATAAACAAATCATTAATAAAAAATATATAGAATATTTAAACAAACATTTTTTTGCACAAACAAAAAAAGGAAATAAAGCTATATTCAAATAGTTATACTTATTATTGAACTAAGAACTAAGGTTTTCCTATTTTATAAAGGAACCTTCATTAGGATTTCAAGTAAATAAATAATATGAAATGGTGAGTTATACCATATGCTTGCTGAAAATCAAAATAAAACACCTGTTGGGTTCCAAAATACATAAATAAAAGGGATAAATTCAATAAAAACTGTTATTTAAAAATTATAATGAACCCCTTCTAGATCCCTAAACCCAACAACCCTGCCATTCTCACTCACCTTCTAGACAATTATAGCTCGCCCTCCCATAATTGATTATATCTAATAATACAATCGACACAATCAACTCGAAGCGCTTACAGAATGGCCATAAAAAGTGTGGCGACTTCCGTTGCGATTAATCGAAGAGTTAATATTATTAATAATATTTTCAGTACAATAATTTTATTTAATTTGTTTATTTATCTAGGCTAAGCGACGCACTCGCTCCTTTTACGACCCAGCCCCGGCCCAATAAACACATTTGTTTGGTTAATGAAGTCGATAAGACTACCGTCCCCATAAAGATACAGATACGGTAGCCCATAAATCCATAATAACCGAGAGAAGGTGGGGAGATTGACTGGCCCAAGATTTACGATCATCGCCCGTATCGACGACAGCTTTAATTGAAAGCAAAGCGAATAATTTTCAATCAACGAAATCAGGAAAACCCTAAAACAAGTTGGCAACACAACAACAACAGAAAATAGCAGAAAAGATAACGCGATTCCCTCCGGCAATTTCCATTGCGATTGCGATTGGGTAACTGGAGGGGATTCGGGGGAATCAGACCTGGACCAGGCATGGCTATATTTGTATTGATTTTAAAATTATGCACACAAACAACAAGCCAAGAGCCAGTGGCACGTTCATCACCATCATCGACTGACTTGCCGTCGTGCTGTTGACTTTCTGTTTAGATTTTCAATTAAATTTGTTGACTCAGAGTTCGGGAGCACGGCAGCGGGTCGTATACGTAATATAAATTGATTATTTCAATTTATTTAAGGCGCAAACCGATAGGCATTTAATTAAAAACTCATCTGAGCAAACACTGAGAGCGAGAAGCCTCCGCTGGAAAAACTGAAACTGACAACGACACGACTCATTACAGGCTCAAGTACCAGAGACCCCAGAATCGAGGAGCGCGTTCGCTGCAACCGATAAGAAGATGTGGTTATGCCCAGGCCTTCTAGTTATATGTCTGTTACCTATGGCTATATCTACGGCTCTATGCCGGGCAGCTTTATCAGACCTTAACATCTGTTTATAATTGAAAATGCAGCTACTGTGTCGCCACTGGCACCGGGAAAATGTGACACGAAAATTGACGCCAATCGTCTGTCATTAGTGTCAACAGACTCAGAGTCGATGTGAAGCCCAAAGCAACTATCTGCTTAACCCATGTGGCTGTGTGGTCGTCCCAAAGGTCTTATCTATAGGAAAAATGAGGTAGAATTGGAGAACGTTCCACGGATATATTGTAGAGTTGAACCAAGGCACTGTTGATATTAAGAATTTTGAAAACATTTAGGTAAAAGGGATTCTAAAAGTAATTTTTTACGTCTTAACAGATAGTTTAATCTGTATAACATTGAACCTTTCTCCATGTTTCCGTTTTAAAATATATCACTGCCTACTTCTAGACACATTTTAAATTGAATTCAAATACTTGAATATTTTTAATTTTATTAGAGTAACTTAATTTGTTTATTATTTATTTATTTATTGAATTGAATTGTATAACATTGAACCTTTCTCCATGTTTCCGTTTTAAAATATATAATTGCCTACTTTTAGACACATTTTAAATTGAATTCAAATACTTGAATATTTTTAATTTTATTAGAGTAACTTAATTTATTTATTATTTATTTATTTATTGAATTGAATTGTATAACATTGAACCTTTCTCCATGTTTCCGTTTTAAAATATATAATTGCCTACTTTTAGACACATTTTAAATTGAATTCAAATACTTGAATATTTTTAATTTTATTAGAGTAACTTAATTTATTTATTATTTATTTATTTATTGAATTGAATTGTATAACATTGAACCTTTCTCCATGTTTCCGTTTTAAAATATATAATTGCCTACTTTTAGACACATTTTAAATTGAATTCAAATACTTGAATATTTTTAATTTTATTAGAGTAACTTAATTTATTTATTATTTATTTATTTATTGAATTGAATTGTATAACATTGAACCTTTCTCCATGTTTCCGTTTTAAAATATATAATTGCCTACTTTTAGACACATTTTAAATTGAATTCAAATACTTGAATATTTTTAATATTATTAGAGTAACTTAATTTGTTTATTACTTATTTATTTATTAGAGTAAATATAATTGTACTCTAAAGTATTGCCTTAATGGGTTAAGTCGTACCTCAGACTAGTCCAGTTTAAAGGTAAATACGAGGCTCTCCAGCTCCGATAAAAACTGAAAACATCACAGCCAGCCAGCCACATGACTCTATCGAGTTTAAATAGTCAATAGCAAAACAATAAATTCTTCAACTGCAGTCGGGATCGGCTCGGTTATGGGATGGATAGCGAGGAGCTGGCTGGTTAAGTGGGAGGCAGATAGAGAGAGGTTGCCATGAGGGAAGTTTCACGCCTTTGTTGACTTTTTCATATTTCTTAATGATGACATTTTAATTATTAGTAAAGTGCTTTCAACAGCTGATAAGATATCGGGCACTGGATATTTACGATTGACTCGCTATGACTTTGAGCCACCTCCTCTGACGTTCGCCCAAAGAACGAAGTTCAAGTTGAGCGGGGATAGGAAAGGGAACTGGGACTGGCACTGGCACTGGCACTGGGAATCGTAATGGGAGAAAGGTGTTATAGGGAACAGTAGGGGGAGTTCAAACACAAGTAGCAGTAGCAGCTGTGTGGGCATTGATTGATAATAAAGTGCAAGAAGCCAACTCAAACTCAAGGCAGTAGTTCGAATAGAGCAATACAAACAAAAGAGATTGCGTGTAGGGAGAGCATTATTATGACACAAAATAACGATTAACCAAACGAAAGAATATAAATAGAACCTGCGTAAATTTTATTCTTCCTAAGATAGGTATAGGCATACGTTTTTAAATACCAATCCTATCACTTCAGTCATAGATAAGCACTGTTCCCACACTATTATAATCAAGAAACGAACCTTCGAGACTTCAAATACTAATCAAAACGCAATCCAAGCATTCCCAAGCAGATTAAAGCTATATTCATCCGACTTATCAAGTCTTGCGATAGGAAAACCCCCAAAGTGTCAATCTTACCCCGAGGCTATTGACCAATCCCCCTGCATTCCGATCGATCAAACGAAATCCCAGCGATTTCATAATTCAGTTGGCAAACTACAGGCAAATATTTGGACATCATTAGCTTATCTACAGGCGGGGCTCCTCGGGCTGCAACACTTTCAGTAGAGATTAGCACACCTCCACTACGGGGCCCCAACCAATTTAATGCCCTTCAACAGGTCACTTATCATAGGACTCGTTGCCCTGTGCAAACATGCCTGCAGTTGCAATTTATTGTTTGCGCATCGGAGACCATCAAATACCCGATATTCCAAGACCAAGTCACGTACTTTCCCACTTTCTCGGGGAGAGAGATTGGCTGGAGTCCGGTGGGGGCCCGTATCAGAGACACAATTAGAATTATGAAGTCAACTCCTAGTTAGCCGGTGATTAAAAGACAACAATTGCAACGACGCCAACTGACTCACAAGTCGACCGCAAAACTTGGGGAGTCCAAATCCTCCTGGAAGTTGTTACACTTGGACGAAAAATTAGTGAGTTTACTTATAAATGCAATTCTACTACAATTGAAAGAATTTTTGTTTTTCTTAATAAATTAATTATTATTTCGAAAAATATCCTTGAGAAAAACAAACATTACATTATTAAAATTATCGAAAATAATTTTTTGATTTGAACTCTTTGTTTTATTTATTTATTGTACTCTGTTGCCAAAAGTTTAAAACTTAAGGGAGGAATCGGCCATAGTTGCTAAGACTTTCGGCCGGACTAAATTGTTCTTACAGGTTTACTTAATAACTAGAGTTTTACATATAAATTCGAAGAGAAGGAGATTAACAATTTAAATGAGTTGAAGCAGGTTAGCTGATTTGAGAAATTTAAGGATTTGCTGAACATTTTCAAATGAAGGGTTAATTAAAAGATCAGATAGTTTTATATTTGAGTTACTAGGTCTATGTGTTTGAAGTGCGGTGCAGTCGTTAAGTATATGTGAGATCGATATGGCGTCTGTGGTGCAGAATCGGCATTGGCTGTTTATAGGCCGGGA
>VNKF01004314.1:0-24861 GCA_008044355.1 Drosophila lacteicornis
TCAATTCTGATTGGTACACCACCATTTGTTTGCCTGAAGTCTTCGGTGAAATTCGAAAAACGAACAAGGGAAGACGAATCATTGTGCACCATGACAATGCGAGCTCTCACACATCGGCTCAAACCAGCGCCTTTTTGACTGGCCAAAACGTCGAATTGATGGGTCATCCGCCGTACAGTCCTGACTTGGCACCAAATGACTTCTTTTTATTCCCTCACATCAAGAAGAAAATGCGTGGTCAACGATTTTCGTCGCCAGAAGATGCTGTTGAAGCATTCAAAAACCATGTTTTTGAGGTGTGTCAATCAGAGTGGAAAAAGTGCTTCGAAAATTGGTTTGAGCGCATGCAAAAGTGTGTAAATCTTGATGGAGAATATTTTGAAAAACAATAAAACTATTTTCCTTAATAAATATTCGTATTTTCATTATTAGGCCAGAAATATATGTAGCAGCCCACGTATTGTATAAACAATTTTGGTTTCTCACATAAGAAAAAAAAAACCAATTTACAATGTCACTGTTCAATTACAGAATAGAAATTTCTCTTCAGACAAGCTATAATACATAATTAAAACAAGTACTCAAGCTTATGTGAAGGGAAATCCCGAAACTGCCGTGCGCCTGTCGCTTTCCTGTTGCATTCGCGATTGTTCAATTGTTTTTCAAAATATGTAGAACAAGAATTATTAAATTTGATCAAACACACAAATTAAATAAATCAGGCTCTACACACTCGGAAAATTTGGTTTTGGGAATTACCGAGATGAGGGAGCTGAAGCTCGCACTACCCTGACTGCAAATGCCAATGCTTTCGTCCAACACTTCACTTTCACCAGAGATAAACCCAAATAAATTCTGATAAATAGCCTAGATATTATTAAGCCGGGAAGTGTGCAATATAAAATAATATTACATATTGACACAGATCCCGTCCTAAAAATTATCCAGGAAATAGTTTAGACAGCACTTTCACCAGTTGATTGTTGCTTCAAATCCGCAGGCCGGGGTAAGTGCAATAAGTACATTGGTAATGCCCATTGTCACCTGCTCCGAAATACGAATTATGACGAAATATGAAATTCGAGGTACCACTAAAACTTGATTAAATTATCGGTTCGATGTTTTTAGCCCGCCTTATTCTGGCCGTCTCAAGTGCAATTCTAGTCAAATACCACAGATTTGCACCTGAAAACGACTCAAAACACTGCGGCTATTTTTTATTCGCGAACAACATTTAAATATTTATTTAGCTGAAGAGGTCGTTGCCAACATTGCTAGGCTGGGGAATGTGCAATACTGAAAATTAAATCTTAGTATTTTCCCCATCCACAGCCTTGAAATGTTAACAAATATGACACTAACTGAAATGCGAGAAATTAGAAAGAGATGACTATCTTCAGAGAGAGACAAAGCTAATGTGTGTAGAGATTTTTTTTGGCTGAAAGAGAACTTAAAGAATTCAGAGTTGCCAGATTATCGCAGAAATAATAATAGTTAAATTGGCTAAAAATAGTAAAAATATGGTTGGGAAGATAGTTCTAGTTTAATAATAACGAAGAAAATTTATAACTAAAATTTTCAAAATACCTTCAAAATCGTAGAATAAAATTTTTGCATGTACTACTGTACATTAATTTAGTTGTTTGCAATATGGCACAATTTTAGTTTCTCACATAAAAAAAATAAAAAATAATAAACGCGAATGGCATTTTGATTATTTTATATAAATTACACTTTCACTTTTCGCAGTTCTGTATTTTATTTTCAACTTTTAACTAGAGGCCGTAAATGGATAGTTACACACAAATGTCACACATATCTACGCCAATTTACATAGTCACTGTTGCAATTACAGAATAGAAATTTCTCTTCAGACACGCTTTAATACATACTTAAAACAAGTACTCAAGCTTATGTGAAGGGAAATCCCGAAACTGCCGTGCGCCTGTCGCTTGCCTGTTGAATTCGCGATTGTTGAATTCTTTTCAAAATATCTAGAACAAGAATTATTAAATTTGACCAAATACACAAATTAAATAAATCAGGTTCTACACACTCGGAAACAATTTTTTTTTTTTTAGTTACTGAGATGGCTGAAGCTCCTTACCGTGCGGCGAACGAAACTGAAAAGAATTGGCCGAGCAATTCGATTGGCCTCGAAACCTCGGAACAGTGCTGCAAAACGTATTTTTGAAACTTTGATAGCAATGGCGGTTCACTACCACCAAGGCAAACCACTGCATATGCGTGTAAATTTCCTCGATTCAACAACGACCGAAACATAACCTCAATTTCCGAAAGCCAATTAGAACACAGAAACAAACTTAATCGTTGAATAATAAGTGTACAGAAACAAACTAAAACTTTGGATAATAAATAAAATGTTGTTTAATTTATAAAAGAACCACTAATGTTAATTATTGTCAAAACTGCAGATGAAAATGTGAAAACTAAAAAAAGTACAAAATCGCGATTGTTGAATTGTTTTTTAAGTTAATTATTAAATTGGAACAAATACACAAATTAAATAAAACAGGTACTACACACTCAGAAAATTTGGTTTTTGTCAATCGTGGAGTTACTGAGATGAGAGAGCTGAACCTCCTTACCGTGCGGCGAACGAAACTGAAAAGAATTTGCCGAGCAATTCGATTGACCTCGAAACCTCGGGACAGTGCTGCAAAATGTATATTTTTTTAAACTTTGAGAGCAATGGCGGTTCACTACTACCACGGCAAACACTGCCTATGTATGTAAATTTTCTCGTTTTAACAACGACCGAAACATAACCTCAATTTCCAAAAGCCATATAAAACACAGAAACAGATTAAAACTTTGGATAATAAGTAAAATGTTCTGTTTTATTTATAAAAGGACCACAAATGTTAATTATTTTCAAATCCGCAGATGAAAATTGGCAAACTAAAAAAGTATAAATATCCATTTATGAATTTTATAGATTTTTAAATATGTACATATGTATGTATGTACAAATGTATGTATGTATACAAACGTACTACCTTATTTACTTAAAATTTGGCATTTCATTTAAAATCTAAATTTAATTCGTGTGTGCATGTTTAACAATTTATCCGTGTTCTGGTTTATATTAAAAATTTCGTGAAAAATTCTTGATGTACATATGTATGTATGTATGTGTCTATAATTGTCTGTATGTGTGTAATCACAACTACCAGTGCTTATGCTAGAATTCTTACGAATAAAAATAGACTTGAATAAAAGGAAATTTTATTATTCAAGGCAATCCAAATACATAAATGAATTTTATTAATATTTAGTGATGAATGGAAGAACTAGTGCAAACAGAAATACATATGTACATATGTACATGTTTATGTACATATGTATGTACATTTATGAACTTCATAGATATTATATGATTATAATTGAAATTTGAATATTATCTAATTCCGTGAATTTTATTTTTATTTTTTAGATTGTTATGTTATGTACGCGAGATCTTACGTACATAATTTTTACATATGTATATATGTATGTACATACATACATACATACATACATACATACATATGTGCAAATTTGTACGCAAAATGGCCGGCTTTCAACGAGACAAGGGTACGTCACTACTGCTAATGCAACCATCTCGCTTCCCTGCAGTACCAGTTGTCATCAACGCGTTGATGAAACGTGGATGAGAGGTACTGCAGGGTTATTAAATAAATTTTGAAATGAATACATAAATACATACATATGTACATCCTACATAACCCTCTAATTAAACAAAAACGATTATCCAAAATCACACGCAAATTGTTTATTTAAATAGTATACTTTATTTAGTTTTCAGGTGGCAAAAATGAATTTTGCATAGAGAGCTTAAGCTCCAATAGTTGTGGCCTAATCTCCTCGTACTGGGTCGTCTGCTGCTCCATTTTGGCCGTTAGTTTCACTCGCTCGTTCTGCACGCTCTGCAGGCGGTCTCGGTTAGCTTTGCTCTTGGCCATAGCAATCTGTAAATGTATGATGAATTAATAATTATATATGTAAATATTTCCTTTCTATCTAAAAAACTCGAAACATTTTTCTAATATAAAATAAGAGTAAATGTTTTGAACAAGAAGGAAAATTTAAACCTAATTGAATTTGAAAAAACAATTTTAAGTTCATTTAAATTCAATAATGGCTTAAGTTACCAATCTAAGTTAACTAACGATGTGGGCGTACCTCGAGCTCTTTTTCCTGTGCTTGCAGGTGCCTCTCCATAAATCGAATGCTGGAATCCAAGAGGCGCACGCGCAACGGCCGGGTGAGCTCCTCTGGGGTCAGACTATTCCTGTGGGTTGGAAATAAAGTGAAGTAGGTGCGCTAAGGATTCTTGGTTACCAACTGACCAGTCCTTGCCCTCGTAGGGTGCAAACTTAGCCTTGAGCACCTCCAAAGTCACGAGCTTGTTCTCCACATCGTTGCCATCGAAGAAGTTTCGAGTTACGTTGGCCAGAATGGTGGTCATCTGATTGCGCATGGTGTTTACCAGCTGTTCAGTGTCCAGGATGGAGTCCTCGTGCTCCGCGATAATAGCAGAAAACGCATGCAGATCTGAGGGACTGCAACAAAACATTATTTTTGTATTTGTTTACAACTGAAGCCTTCTAGCTTACCTCAGATCTGCAAACACTTGTCCAATGGCCTCCTCGTACGCCTGTTTCACCTGGGGCACGATGCCCATGTACCGTTTGAAGGAGGCTTCCAAGTCCTCTCCCATTTCTTTGAGTTGTGTGCCGTTTTCTTTTTTATTTTAGGTAATTAAAAAATATTTTGAAAACAAAACAAAATTGGCTGCCCAACGCAAGTGTGGCCATTTGGGGCTACCCCGAAAATACCATAGCAATAACCACTTGGCTGGGTTGGTGTATGAACTAAGTTATTGCCCAGACGAACCAGGGCTGCAGGCTAGTGTCCATCCGAATAAATATAAATAACATTTTATTGCAATCTGAGTGCTTTTAATCTAAGATTCGATCATTTAATTTAATTAAGATTCATCAGCATCAATTCCCTTCTTTTAATTGAAGTCTTCTACCCATAAAGAGATTTTGGTGGAGATGAAACTTTTCGAAAGTGTACGATAGTATTTTAGTATTAAACAAGTAATATTAAGGGCATTCTAAATTTTTTTATTATATTGGGTTAAAAATAGGCTAAACATAAAGTTGGTTATTCTTGTTAAAAAAAAATTAAACATTTTTGAATCAATTTTACAATGGCAAATAAATCAGATGTGTTATTTTAAATCAAAATTTAATATGTTTAAATATTTTGATCCGTATTAAAAAAAAGCCTGCTGCGTACTTTAATGCCGCAAAACATATATTCATTAAAAAATATTTCGTTAAAGTTAATAATGCATTAATGGCTGAAATAAGATCATTTTATACTTAATTTTTTCATATGCTAAAGGCATAAAATCATACGTTCGCGACCGGAACTTAAATCTATAAAATAAAATTAAGATCAGTCTACAATATTTTGCCTTTCCCTAAGTAGTTAAGTCATAAAAACATTATAGTTTATATGTTTGAAAATTAACTAACTAAGTATTGCTACAAATTTTATATTTAAAAAGAATTATATTCTTAAATATTTAATAAATTCAACGTACAAATTAATCTGGAATGCCCCTATTAATAATATTATTTCAATGGTATTTTTTTTTTTGTATGCCGATTGTTGTCTATTCTCAACTATCGATAACTGGCGAACGCCATTTTGCAATTCATCGTTTGTGCATTTTATCTCTCTCGTAGTGTGTTTTGTGCTATAAGATTTAAACAATAATTTAGCAGCCTGCCTAGGCGGCCTCAAAACGTGTTAAATAACAATTGTATACCGGCAGCAGATCAAGTTCAGTGGCAGCAACGCATTAGCAGCCGAAGGAAAACAAAGGCATCCAGATAGGTGAGTTGTTTTTTTTTTTTGGCCTGGGGACGCGCTAGGCAGGCGAAAGAAAAGCGAAATAAACCAGGCAAAACTGTGTGCAAATGTGTGTGTGTTGTGTGTGCGCTGTGTTGTGTTTTCCCGAATACATTTTCTGCGAAAAGTTTTGCCAGTACATGCCGATTTTTCTTACGCTTTAGCCTGCCTGCCGCCCCCACCCCCGGACTCGTTCTTTTGGCTTCGCCGCTTCACTTTTACATTTTTTACAACCACCAGGGCACACAGAAATATTCCTAGCTCTCTCTCGCTCTGCCTCCGGCGCTCCCACCCGCCCGCTGGCCCGCTCGCCCACCCTCTCTCGCTCGCACGCGTACCGGCTTTTACTAGAGGTACAGAGTCGCCGTTGTTGGCCCATCCGCTTTGGTGGCTTGTTTTGTTTTTCTTTTCTTTTCTTTTTTTTTCTCTCGTAATTCCACGCGGTAACCGGCGCATATAATTTCATTATAATTTACAGAGATACAATCAAAACAAAATAGTTTCGTTACTCCAAAAGCGAAACTCCCACGCTGAGCGGCGATAGCAAAAGTCGAGTTCAACGCTCGCCAGCCTACAAATAAGGAAAGAGCCTAACCTATATTTTATTCATACATAGTTGGGGCCCATTGTTGTTGTAGCATCAATCGATGGGGGCAAAGAAGAAGACGCGATGGAGGAGGAGCGCTAATGAGAGAGGCAAATAACCGTTCAATAAGAGAGTTGTTGTTCGTTGGGTGCAGCTCATTACCGGACGAGCCTCATCCTCCGCCCTTTCACCCTCTGGCATTTTGGCTCTCTTATTTCCAATGATTTTTTTGCACAACTTTTGAGAGTCGTCGGAGATTCCAACTTTTGCTTTTTGTTCTTTGGCTGGCTATTCTGCCTGGTCTTTGTTTAGATTTCCAGTTTTGTGCAAAAATTCGCTTTTATTTGCCTTGTTTGGCTGATTTATTTTCGTGTTTGTTGCCGTTTTGCCGAGCTGTTGTTGTCGTTGTTGTTCTAGCATTTATTTCGAGTGAAGCAATCCAAAAGATATTTCGCAGCTATTCGCGCGCGCGTTCATTGACATTGAACTGAATTCCCGCACAAAAGCTGTACAGTAAATATTTTTTTACAAGAAATGGTGTTTTTACAACTACATTCAGTTTACTTTGAATTAGTATTAAAATTGGTAGGGATACATCTTCAGAAATCATCAAGATATCGCCTGTTTACAGTCAGTATCTTACGGTACAGTATCTTTATTAGGCAAGAGGAAAGGGGGCCTAACCCTCAGCCTAAACCTAAAATGATAAGAAAGATCTTAAATATGGCATTAGATGTACTTTTGAGTGTAAGGGAGAGTAATAAAAAAGTACTACTTGTTTAGAGTTAATATAACTAGAGATCTATAAGATCTCGTACAGAGCTCTGTACAGCTGAAGTTCCATTACACAAACTTCCCAATCAATGGGACAGAAACCCATTTTAATGAAATGTCTCCAACAAAATTGATTTTAAATTGCTAGGAAAAGTTTAGTTTCCTTTAATTGTATTTATAGTATTCTATCTACCGTAAAGAAAACCCATAAAGAGCTAATAGTTCTTTAAACTTGGATTTAAGAATTTACTTAAAAAACAAAGAAATAATGTAATTTAACATTTAATTTAATTTAACGCATTTTTTCTTGTCTCCTAGAGGTTCAAACCATTCGATGTAAAAATCTATTCTTTTTTAAGGGAATAGTGCATCGACCAGTCTGGCCACCTTAAAAAAAAAAGGCTTGTAAATAATAAAAATCCAAGTTAATCGTTTTAATGAAAATGTAACATATTGATAGAGAATTTGATTTTGGTTTACATAAGTTCTAATTGTTATGTTTCCCTCTCCATTTTTTAGCTTAAACGTAAGCTGAATTTTGCCTTAAACGTCTTTTTAACTTTATTTTTCGATTAAATCGATTTTTTTCCAATTCAATCGAAAATAATCGATATACAAAAAGTATAATCGTGGATAGCTTTATTGCCTCCTTAATATTTTTTATCGATATCGATATCCTATAAAATCATTTTTGTTTCACAATTATCGATCCATCAAACAATTGTATTAGAATTATATAGTTGCACCAAGATCATCCACCTCAAGTGTTTTAAATAGTTTTTTTTTAAAGCCAGTTCTACTGTAATTCTTATTCAGCTTTTTCCGTGATATATTCTTTGCAGCTTAGTTAGCGAGCTTTACATTTTGTCATCGTTGAATACAGAACATGACAAGTAAGTATCGTGCTGTCTGTTTGCTCTTTTACTCAAAAATCAGGAATAACAAAAAAACAAAAAAGCGAAAAGCAAATGTGAAATTTCCCCTACAATGCTGTTTCGGGCCTATCCAGCACATTCCCATTTGCTTTTATTTGCTTCTCTCGTTGGTTATTGCTTCGTTGCGTTCCCTATTGCTCGCATAGTAGTCGCATCATGAAAAATGTATGCTGTTTGCCATATTTTCAATGCAATCAGCTTAGCATGGGCAAAGTGAAATAAATAAAAAATATCGTACTATTGCGGTGCTGCAATTGTACCGCAGTTCGTTGTTGTCGGATGCGTGGATGTAGGTTGCTTTGATGTTGTTAATTTCCCACATGAATCTATTTTCTGCTTCAGATACGGACGGACCAGACAAATCTCGGTTAACTTGGCCCGCATTTAGGTGAATTTAATAAATTTATGTTTTGTGGGGTTTATACGGGTTAACTATGCTTGTCGCCCCAGTGAAATGTTGATTTCAACCGAGAGCTTTTGACGTCAAGAGTGCCGCTCCAATCTCTGTATCTGCACTCCCCCCCGCTTGGTATATCGACAATCGCATTCGCAAAACATGTTCCACTCAATGATTTTCGACGATAGCTTTTGTCTCGAATGACAGACGAAAAATGTTGAAAAGAAGAAGCGTCAATATTTTTATGCAAATCGTAAAAAACACTTGGAACACGTTTCGCAGCCAAGCAAGTCTTATTGAATTCCAAAACCTTGACTGGTATTTCTATTGCTGCGAGACGATTCTTATATTTCCAATTAATTAGCCAGCGATGGATCGGCGAGAGATGCAGTTGACAATCGAAGAACTAGATAAAGCCAAAGTAATAAAGAATGAAGGTGGCGGTGGCGGTGGCTTTGGCGGTGTAGGTGGCCCAGGCAGTGGGGTGAAAAGAAGGAAAGTACTTTTCAATCGAAGTCTTTTAATAATGCAACAACTTGGGGGTTGTCCGATTGGAAAGGGAACAGGTACACTTGAAAAAAACGCTACACTGAATTAAGATCTATTAACCATTACTACAGCAGGAGTATTATTTTAACCTAAACTTTAATTTCAGAGACTACATCATCAGAAGTTCAGGGGCATTTTTTTATAACAAAATAATTTGTACGTGTTTAATTAATATTCAGTGGTGCTAGGCATGTTAGAATGGTATTTGAGTGAGGAAAAAATATAAAAAAATATTTAGGAGTAAACAAACTCTACAAAAGGTTCGATTTAGTGCCAATATTTTAATTTGGCCTCACTTTTGCGTTGTGCGTCGGCCTGCAGAGGCCGGGCACGGAAAGTTGGTCATTGCCTGCCGCGAGTCAGGGCTGTGGGCACCACTGATTTAATTCAATGAACCGCAGAGAAAACTTGTCATTTATTACCTGTTTTATCAATAGATCAGTGTAACCATTTCCTTTTCACGATTCATTTATTGATCATCAGTCAAATAAATCAGTCAATAAATTGTATAAAGATTACTTAGTTTTCCCTCTGTGTAACAGTCAAAGACAAGTCGAACTATAGCCGGCAGTCTGTTGAAGTTGGAAGAGAACAAAACAGGACGACAGAACAGAACAGAACAGAACCGAGCAGAGCAGAGTAGTCCGGGATAGAATGGAATAGAATAGTGTGCGATAGAGCAGCAACAACTACATGGCACACGCCATAAGCACATTAGTTATTAGCGCTTGGGACCAGCAGAACACCCACACCCAGTCCTGCTCCCATAGCTTTAGAGACACACGCGATGGCAGAAGTTGGTCGGCTCACCCGCCCGGGCTCACTCGCTAAGCACGCTGACATGTCCATAAAAGCCTTGAAGTGGACAGGCCACCGAGCACAAACAGGACACAGCACCAATACACACACTCGCTGTCCGAGGGGCGTCTATCTATTCTCCCGGCACGGGGCGATGAGAATTGTCAATTGTATGCATTTCCGCTTATGCCCCCAACTTTTGTGGCCATATCCACAACCTGGTTCCTTCCCCCTTTTTTTTTTTGGTCAGACATGACGTCCATTAGCTGTTTTTCCGCTAAATTATAGAGTTGGAACGCATATACCCACCGCCCAATTACGCTGGCAAAAAGCACGACGAGAGGGTTGGAAGGGACACGTGAGATACATGTACTATAAACGTGACACGACTGCTTTAAAAATAGTTTGGCCTTAAGGATAAATTTTTGCAAGGTCTTTTTGGTCTTAATCTTTCCCTGGGTTCGATCTAACGAGATTTATGCGGAAGCTTTGTGTGAATATCGAAGAAAACAGGCAAGGAACTTAGCTTGTTTCGAGAGATAGTTCCATTTAGCAAACTGTCCAACAATATTACCTACCAATTAATAAGTTAATTATGCGTTATTAAGTTCTTGCACCCATATTAAAGTATATTTATCAATCACCGATTGTACAAATAATATTATATCCACAATATCGATGCTTTATAATAGCAATTGCAGTTATTTATGTGCAGTTTTCCATGAATTAAAGAGTCAGAGCAAAGAACTAAATAAGGTAGTTTGCTAATTCTTTGTAGGAGAATTTTGTTTCTCCCCGCTGCAGTATAGCCTGCAATCGTGTTGATCAGGTGCGGAGGATCACGCTCCCATCTCTGATACTCACCTGAAAGGTGGCAAAAGGAAGAGGGTCTGAAAGAAAGGAAGAAAAACGAGAGCTTACCAGTGTGTATGTATTTTCTTATGCTTTTTTTTATGTTTTTGGTGGGTAACCACGAACCGCGTTTTCATGTGGCCTGCCACGTTTCGCTGGACATAAACTCTGCAACTGTGCCCTCCTTCTCCCTTGCTGCTGCTGCTGCTGGTGCTTGCGTTTTTGTGGTCAGCCTATACACCTGTGTATTAGTGTATTGGCCTGAGGGGATACATGCACGGAAAAAGGTTTCAAGCGCTCACCTGGCCGAGCAACTTAAATTATTGTCCCTCCCTTTGTTGTTGTTGCTGCTGGTGGGTGGGATTTTCGGACTTTGGTGGGGATGATGGTGTGGAGTGGGTCGGTGCTCGGTTGGCTGGTTGGACGCGTGTGCGCTGTCAAAAGCTATTTGAACAGGATGTGGACAGCAATCAAATGATTTTCACATAATTGCTTACCTGTCATTTATGTCACTTTCAGGAATGCGAGCTTACTGCCTGCTTACTCGCTTCCCTCCCCTGCCCATTGCTTCCTTTTTGTTTTTGCAGCCTGTGGGAGGCTGTGTAAATGTTTGGCGAGAAAGCTTTTCTATCGCCTAGCTGACCGCAAGCAAAGTGCAATAGGAATCAGGTGCTGATAGAGTGGAGGGGAAGATTGCCACCACCTTTCAGCCGCTTCCGGCCCGAACTTCCCTTTGGCCCACAGAAAATGTGCTCTATAATTAGATCTCCAATCCATTTGGAACGGCTGTTGACTTTCTCAGAGTATCATTAGTTATTAGATGGGGGAGACGGCGGCCCCATTCATTATATGGCGTTTACATACACCTGTCTTGAGGGAGTTCATCCCGAAGAGCTGTGGAGTTTTAAAATTATTGCAATTTGCCTGAATAATGCATGTGCGTCAGATCCAACTGCTGGGATAGTTAGGATAATGATGGCACTGCCTTGTGCCTTGTGCCACGTCAGAAGGCCGCCGCCGCCGCCCCCTTAATGATATTTGTCCAGGTCAGCGCAATTTGTTGCATTTCACAGGCATTTAGTCCGAGGAACTGGACGGCGGGCGAATTGCTCTATCAATAGTTAAACGATTTGCTATCCTAGACGAACGGGTGCCGCCCATTACTGCCTTTGGTCGTCGTCCTCCGCTTAGCCAGCTCCCTGAAATATGCATAATGTGAAAACATCAGCTGAAGCTCCATCGAAAATTCATAAAGCTGCAAGCAAGAAAGACTGCACTTCTTGTAGCCATACTTCAGGCCCTGGGTTATTAGTCTAATGTCGAACTGTAAATTCATTACGCAGCCCCACACAGGTACAGGGAATTACTGTACAATTGCTGGCTAGATATTATATATATTCCCCATACGTGGTCGGGGCCTTTGGGAGGGCGTTCCTATATAGAATGAATCCATATTTCACATATGTAAAGTTCCAATAAAAGTGCACTGTTCATCCCTCGATACTTTTCTGTATATAGGGTATTCGTACATAGAAACTTATCTATTCCATAGTTCGTATAGAGCCTCTGTTGTGGTCAGTCCAGTACAATTATCCTGGTTGCCTAGCATCCGGTGTCCATAAGCAGACACTTCCCCTGTTTTTCGGTATTGTCACTTGATTTGTACGATTTCTATTGGCCGACGACTTCCGCTGTCCATATAGCGATATAGCGATCCTATAGCTTCCGATTGGTCAGCCCTTAGGCATCGCATCGAGGCCTTTCCCGTATAAATAGCGCCAGTTTGTCTAAATCGTATTCATTAGTTTTTGTTCAGGACCCACGGGCCGTGCTTCCTGCACACTGGCTCTTTCGACTCTAATGGATCCTAAGAACTGAGTGTTATGTAACTGCTAGAAGTCTGTGAATGTGAAAGAAAATCTATAAGATATTTGCCAAAATTAATTGGAAACTCCAAGTGAACTCTTGTGATACTAATTTAGAAAGCGAAAGAGGTAAATCTGTGATGAAATAACACGATCTCGTACAGAACACAGTGATTTAATAAAGGCATAAGCATTCTTTAAGACCCATAATAGAGATCAAGGGGCATGTGGCTTCCACTTTGGCTTAATTTTCCAAGAAAAGCCCTCCTAAAAAATTAAGCATCCAATTAAAATAAGCGAGAGAACAGCTCAAGAAAATGTTTCCGTTTCGATGGGCAAATTCCAGTAAGCCATCCAACGACCTCGTCTTCTCCGAATCGAAGGTGGTGGCAACCCTTTCTTTAAGCTCTTCCCACGCACACCACCTGTACTCCATCGCTCGACAATTTCAATTTAAAGCCGAGTCATTTTTAGAGCCTCCTCTTGGGCCCTCGACAAAATTCATTTAATCTTCCGTCGCTGCCGCCGGTGCTGTGTTTGCTCATTGTTATATCGGACAGATTTTTGACAACTTAACAGCAGCAGCTCGGACAATTGATGTTTTGACATGTGAGACCACGTAAAATAAAACAATAAGCAGAACTCGGACTTTGACCGACTTTGTAGATGCTCTTAGGCTTTAAGAACTACATGAATTTAGGCACGAAAAGAATCTTAAAATGTTAAAGGGTTTGACTTGTTTCTTTGGGAAGTGCGTTTCATATTGAAATTATTCAAAGATTAAATAAATAATAATCCCTTGTGCAAGCTCGCTTTGAGGGTATATTTCAAAGTGTCTGGGGGAAAAAATAAGAGTGATTTCATGTCATTGCGGTGGGCAGAGCATTCCACAAAAAGGCCCGCAATTGTTGTATCACACAAAGTACTCTTACCCGCTGGCTCTTTTTATAAATTTATAATTTTTCGTTACATTTTGTATTATTGCACATGCTGGTTCGCTCAATTATGCCAACATATATAAATCATATATGCACTCCTATAAGAGAATAAGAGAATACCTTTGCACACTCGTATATGGGTTTAGTTTGAGCGTTGGCTGTCTGGCATTTCCGCTTTCTGGGCTTGCAGGGGACCCAAATAGGAGGTGGCGAGGTGGAGGTGGCACTGGGCGTTTGCTGCTGATTGATGCTACCCAGATTGGAAGCTCAGCGAGCGGCTTTGAGATGGCTGATCGCCGTCAAGTGCAGCTGCGGCACGAACCAGATCGGATCCAGCCCAGAGCTTGGCTCTGAAATGGAAACTGAATTGAATTGTTATTCAATTGCGGTGGGCAACATCAACAACAACAGCAAAACCTGCCACTCACCTCTTGCCTTCTCTGGGCTGTGTTAATCAGTGTTGTCGGAATTTTAAAAGGAGAATACTTGTATTTAATGGGTTGAAGAATTAAAAATAAAATTAAAAGGCAATAAAGGGGTTATTTTTGCAAGTTCTATGATATAACTCGAATGATTCTGATTATTGTTCCAGTAAAACCTGCTAGACTTTATGATAGCTAGATAGAGGTAAACATATTTGCGTCATTATAAATCAAAATTTGCTTTGAATTGAAGAACTTTTATTCAAGATTCCCAAAGAGCAGTTCTTACAATACAAAGATAAGCAAATTTGTCTAGGTTATCTATTTTTAAACAAATTATTTCCAGCTGTTGCCAGAAGTTTACAATTTTCATTATTGCTTGAAAGCATAAATTGTATTACTTTATGCGTAGACAATATGGAAAACTACACAAAAAAAAAAAATTTCTACGCGTTGTCTTAAAAATATACTCAAGCAGTATAACGAGACTTGATACTTTATAATATTAAATGTATACTTATGAGTATAGTTTTTATACTCTATTGTGTATTTTCCGGTATTATTTTAATACAAACCTACAACGAAAATTCGATAACATATCGCGTTAGCTGGAATTTAGTACTGTTCTCTTTGTCGCGTTAGTGATTTTTCTCAAGTTTTGGTGCAGACTAGTATAATTTTAATACTTGTGTTGTATCACATTAATAAGCATCTTGTAATATTCAATGGTATAGAATTCATGTAACAATAGTATAGTTTCTATGACGATATATTTTTGGGTGAACATAAAACAGATGGAACCTTTTCGAACGCTTAGTTTTATTTAGTAGAAATTGGATTTTGCGAAAGAAAGTAACATATAAGATAAGTTTTTAAGTTAAATAAAAATATAATTTAAAAAAACTAGCCAAACTGCCAACTCTGTTGTTCAGCCCACAATGACTTACAGCTGCCATAGAGAGTTTGTGACTCGAGCCAGTGGCAGCTCGACTTTATGTGTCAGTTGAACCGAAACTGGCTAGAGATCCACATACCCAGTTGGTGAAACAATTGCGAGTCTAATCGAGTTCCGAATTCCGCCTTTTCGATTGCAGAGAAACTGAGAATGAAGCGCGAAATGAACGATGCAGGGGAGGGACCACAGGACCAGAAGCGCAACCGCCGCAACGAGGAGACCGTGCGCATACTGATACCAAGCAGTGTAAGTGTCGAGTCCTGATTAAAGGCTAGCCAATACCAAGGCGTAATAATAACGAACTATTGTTTTCTGCTTTTTTAACTATCCACAGATTGCTGGCGCTGTGATCGGCAAGGGAGGACAGCACATCCAGAAGATGAGGACTCAGGTAATACCATAATCCAAGCCGCATAATCCTAGAACCATGAAAAGTATAGAATCACAAACTGCATAATTCACAATTGAAGCGTCTGGTATTATTTACAATTATGTTTTATTTGTTGCACCACAAATTAGAAACTTTCAAGCGAAAAGTAACCCAATCGAATCGAGTCCATGTCCCCAGTGAATCCCGAAAGCGTCTGCCTCCGTTCTTGTGTGTCTCTCTAGCGAACTCTGTATCCACCTCTCTCTCTCTCTCACTCTCTCCCTCCACCACTCTCTCAAATTCTCTTGACTTTGTCTCTGGCAGCAGTCTACGTATTCCGATCTCTAGCTCGAACCAGAGTTCCTAAATCCCCACAAACCGAACCGAACTGAACTGAAAGAGAAGTCTGTCTTGTGTGCCGGTCAGGTTCCCCTTTTCCCTACTCTTATTCTCTCTTACTCTCTCTCTCAATCTCTTTCCCCTCTTTTACTCTTTCTCTGGGCGGAGGAGCCTAGAGAATTCTAGAACCAAATCGAAAATCAAACACGCTTCTCACTAACTCGGGTCTCTGCACTCAGCTAATGCTCTTCACTGTCTCTCACACTTTCTCTGTCTCTGGCTACCGTTTTTGAGTCTCTTTTACTCTTTATTTATCGTTTCGTTACTCAAAAAAGGAAGTTCTCAAGTACAACATCATTTTGGTAGGAATTCAATCCACGAAGCTTGGGTGTTAAATGAAATAAACTACAACAAACAGGCGCTTTATTTAATCGAAAAAAAAAACCATGGAACAAAAGTCAGTTTTTGTATAACTCAATAAGAACCACATGAAAATAAAACGATAAATTTACACGCTAATTAACCTTTTAACTAAATGAACAATTTTCTCTCTCTCTCTTCTCTCTCTCTCTATTCTTGCGTACACCCCATATGTAACCAATGAATCAATCAATCAATCAATCGATTTCGATTTCGATTTGAACAAAAATCCGTCGGTTCGCACGTCCAACATAAAACCAAATCTTCAACCGCTCATCTGAACCGAACCGAACCGAACTCGAATCGAATCTCGAATTGAATCGTATCGAATCGAACTGAACCGAACCTCCGAACCAACCAAATATATATCGCCCGCCCGCCCGCACCATCACTCTGCACCGCTGGTCCATGGTCTCTGGTCTATATGTATGTCCCGCCCGGGTACTGGGTAACCTTGGATCTGTGTCTGTGTCTCGAACTGGCCCGATGTCGAATCGAATCAAATTGAATCTGCACCCCCTGTTGCCGTGCACACTATGCTACAAAAATCTGCCTATGAACGCCTATATATATATTCCAATATTCATATATATACCACTATATATATATATATGTTTTGGGGACTCCCCTTCCCATGTGCCATGTGTTTGGGTTGCCCTGTATCCCCTTCCCTGTGAACTATCTCTATCCATGTAACGAAACACCATGAAAACGGCGAATCAATCAACCCAACCGATCAAAAACCGAACCGATATCGGCCGCCCTTCGACCGATTGTCCATCCAACAAACGCCCGAACGCCCAACCGCCCGCCCGCCTGTCTGACCGCCCATCGACCGAATCTGAAACCGAACGCCCGCCCGCCCATCAACCGCCCCGCCGCCCAACAACCGCCTGCCTGCCCGCCCGTCTCCGAATGAAATGTGTCTGTGTGGTGCGGCACAGTATAAAGCCACTGTGTCTGTCGACGATTCCCAAGGCCCCGAACGGTAAACCACAACAAAATCTTTAACCTTTTACCAATTACTAGATTATAGCCACCGCATCTCTCCACCGAAGAGAGCCGAACCGGGCTGAGCTGGGCTCCAGCTCTAGCTCCCCCTCTCTATCTCTGTATGTCCTGTATGAGCTAGTTAAACCCATCTATATATATATATTATCATGAACATTGTGATGTGTGATGTCTCTTCCCCCGAAGCAGGCACTCGGTGTCCCGAAGTATCTAGTAGTATCCAGTATCTGTAGTAGTTAGCGCTGCCCAAGAAGCAAGAAGCACCCAGATCGCCACCCAGGTCTAACTCGCTCCGTCTCGCCCTCGCTCTCCGGCTAATCCTAATCCTAATCGCATACTAATCCGCAATGCACCCCAAGTCCACGATTAACCACCCATCCCGAAATGCACGGCCTGAGGTATATTCCACCGAACTCAGCAAGGAAGGCTCCTGAGTCAAGTTCGCTCGCCTGAGATCATGCATTTGTCCACCGAACCACCGAACCCAAATCCTCCCAGCAAGCGTCTTGTGTGTCCTTGTGTGGTTTTGTTGTTTGAAACATGGCAACAGGGACTGAATCTCATTCGCTCTCCCTCTTGTTCTCTGTCTCTCTCTCTATCTAAATCTCACCGAATCTCTCTGTACCAAAGTTTGTTCTCTAGTCCCCCGAAATAAACCAACAAAAGAAAAGAAAAAATGAGCAATGTCTAGACCATAAATAATTTCCAGTTAATGTTCGATTCTAATATGCGTTTCCCCTCACTCTTTTCTCTCTTTTTTCGCCATCACTCACTATCAAAACAAAAACAAAAACCAATCCACTTTCTATGCACGTTTAATGCTCGCTCGACACAGAACCATCCAAATCTCGGCGGACATCGAGTCCACGCTGGAGATAATCACCGAAATGCTGAAATACTTTGAGGAGGTAAGTTCAAGAGCGCCGCAGCCAGGCGAAATCCCGACTGATCCCGATCTCCGCCCCCAGCGCGACGAGGACTTCGATGTGCGCCTACTAATCCATCAGAGCCTGGCCGGCTGCGTTATCGGCAAAGGTGGACAAAAGATCAAGGAGATACGCGATGTGAGTAACTGAATCCGATTTAATTCTTGTATATTAGGTTTAAGAGGGTTTAGCTTCCTGCTTGGTAAGAGGAATTAACTATACGAGATCAACTGATCATAAACAGAGACGAGAAGGGAGATGAAACGGTGGAGCACCTCTTCTGCTCCTGCCGAGCCCCGGTGGCTGTTTACCGCTCATCTCAGATCCATGTCTTAATCTTTATAAATTTTCTGTAAAGTGATTCTGGCTAGACAGAGCCGATCCCAGCCTTAGAACTACCTTAAAGTCGTCCTAGTCTAATCCTAGCCTCTTATCTGAATCAGTATGAGTTGTTAAAAGTTCGTTGACTTTTTAAAATCAAATATTATCAATTTTCATCTTTTACAACTTTTACATCTGTACAACTTTAGCTGCTTGATTAATGCCTTAGATATGGCCTAGTTTTACTTAACTAAATCAGTGAAACGTGGCTTGACGTCGAGTTCTTTTTGTTATTTTAAAATATATTTATATTTAGCAGTTTGGTAATCACAAATAATATTAGTGGTTTTCAATGCATACAATTATTTCCATTTCAAATTAAATTTGAAATGTTTATTTCGCCATTCAGCCTTTTTGTAATTATTGTCATACGTTAATTACGGCATAATTACCTATCGATCCTGGTGTAATTTCCATTCGTTTCGATAATGAATTGGGTCAGCATATTACTGTGTGTGGGAAAACACACCAGCTGACGGACCACACGACCTGTCAACTATTGATGTCCGTCCCCTCTACCGAGGCCTTGGCTGATTACATATTTAGCTCAAGTATTTCCGCTATTTCTCATGTAATTCCCAGTGTGGGCCAGTGTGAGCTAGTGTGTGCCTTTGCATGTGCGATGTGCGATGTGCGAGGTGCGTTCACACGGATATCCGTCCCATATTACGCCAGTGTCGTCCTGCGGTCAACTGACATCGCTTGCCAGCCATGACGAATGAAGGCTAACTTAATTGGTCCTATTACCACCGAATGGTGTGGTGTGTCAGGGCCTGGGGCGGACGCGGACGAGATGCAGGTCAGGTCAGGACGTGAGGAAGTCCGCATAGTTAGTGTGAATTTCTGACATGTTTTTGACGATCCCGAACGGTTGTGGCGGCAGTCACGTGAAGCTGAAACCCGTCAACATAACTTTGCGCTTGGTTAAATCGAAAACTTTGTACGAGTTACGTTGCCGCCGGGTTCTGTCTCCCAGCTATCGGCTCCTGGCTGCTGGCTGCTGGCTGCTGGCTCCTCCATCCTGCGCAGTTCTTTGCTCCCTGGCAGCGACAGTAGAATGCATTTCCATCGATGAGAGGACGGTTTGGAATGGCGTTCGGTTGGGGAATCTGTTGCTGACGCCTGAACCAGCGCTTTCATAACGCACTTGTCACTGTGCCAGCCCCTTCACCGCCAATCTGAATGGCATGGCAATGGATCCAGAATCCAGAACCCCGTATCCAGGATTCAGGATCCGGGACATGTCAAACGCTTTTCAATTGCGCAATTCGCATTTCGAGGCAGTATTTCATAAGTGTGGGGATGTGTTTGAGTGAATCAATTGGCAAACTCGACTCCCTTCTCGCGCCCACCTGCATTTAAGAGCACCGCGTGTCCTTCCTGGTGCGATTTGGCTTGGTTCATTAATTAGCGATGAGTGTGGCTGCATTTTAATTGGAATGATGTCCTGCCCTTTGCAGGAGTAGGTGCCTCCTGAAAGCGCATAAGCTGGCAGTAACACCGCCCACCTCCCACCTTCCCACTGCAGCTCATGCATATTCATCTTTTTCCCCATTTACAGCGCTGCTTTTATGGAGGTCAACAAGTCCGCGGCGGCAAACAAAAAGCTTACGTCTGTAAGTTCCTGCAGCATCTCTCTCCGTCTCCCTCCCTGGCCCTTGTTGGCGTCGCTTGAGTTGCTGTTTTGTTATTATGAAATTCTTAGACGCCGCATCCTTGCAGCTGCCGTACTCTATGCTCTGATGGCCTCGGCAGATGATCAGGAGCAGGAGCAGAGCAGCAGCAGCATTGGAGCAGCATTCTCAGCTAGCCGAGCATGTGTTTGTCGTCGTCTTTGCATTTGTACCTTTTTCTCTGGTCCCTTTCCTGTGTCCTCCTGGCTGAAAAGGAAGTCGTCCTCGTTACCTTACTGTCTGTCTTTGTTGCGGCAAAAAAAACAAAACAGGCAGCCACAACTGGCCCTGCAAGCAGCTGTTTCCTTTCCTTTTGGCCTGGCTTCCCGCTCTGACTTTCTGTCAAAGCCGGTTTTGCCTGGCTCATCGCTTGGGGTTATCATAATTGCTGCCCTGGGCTTACTTCTATCTCTTAATGTATCTCCTTTCTTGGGGGGAACTCTGCTGCTCACAGATATAATCTCTCTCGGAGCTAAGAGCTGCTTTCTGCTTTTGGCAGGATTATTTTTAAAACACTTTCCTTCCCCCAATCGCCAGAATCCCCAGCAGAGCGCCAAATTTGTCGCATTCCCTGGACATGTGTTCCCTGTACAAGGCCACGGTTCATAGACAACTGTTTCATGTTTCATGCTGCTGTTGCTGCCCATTAAAATGTTGTCCTGTGCCAAGGAGAGGAGAGGAGAGGCATCTGCCGGGGTCTTATAATAATGAGCGACAGCTGCTTCTACTTCGACTCCATCACGCTGATCCTGCAGCCGTCATCCATTGTGCCCGTGTGAGTATGTGTGTGTTTAAATCCAAAATGCCCTAAAATGCATTTGAGGATTGAGCGTGCCATTGGCTTTTGTTCCAGGCCGCCTGCCTGGTTGCCTGGCTTTCCTTCTGCAGGCTGCCTGCGGCTTACAATTGTTGCTTGCTGTTCGTCTTAATGAATGCCAAACAGGTGCTACTCACACACGTATAGTACAGACACACCCGGCAAGATATAGGGTGCTCCGTCTTCTTCGATTAGAGCTGCTGTCCTCAGCTGTTCCAGGACCTACCCTCTACTTCTTGTGACTTGAAGAAGGTGAAACCTACTCAAGAAAACCCTCACTCATTTGATAATGGCGTACATCTATCTGGATGGGATTTTCCTCATCGAAAAGGAAGTCTCAGCTTAAGTCTTAGAATGTGGTTAAAGCTGCCTGAAAGTGCCACCTAATTAAGTTTAATTTGCCTGAAATTCCATTTAAAAGATAATGACATTAAAAGCGAGTTGAGTTGTTCCCACCATCATGACCTTGTTTAACAACTCAACGGAGGACAAGACACCCTTTGTAGGCATTTCTTGGATTGCGGCAGCTGAGACGAACGACGAGTCCTGGCAGCAGCAGCACCGACATCTGGTTTCCTGATAATTTTTCTGGCAGCGAGCGCTGGGTTTGGGCTGGCTCCTGGCTCCCTTTGATCATTTGATTAATAAGTTTATAGAGGAACTTTCGCGCGGCGAAAGAGGAGCAGGAGGAGGAGGAGCGCGCGGCGGCGGTGGAGTCTCGTCAATATCCGGTTTATTTTTCACTGGTGCGCTCAGCATCAAATTAGTAGTTGGATGCTTCCTTCCGACTTGTTTGCGCCATCCTTGACAACTCGCCCAAGAAGCTCACCCGCTCGTCGACGCTCTCCAAATAGTTTTGCCCTCTAGCTCCCACGGCCATGACACCGAAAGGAAATTACATTCGCTGGCATTTATGAAATATGTCTCAGTAGAAACCAAAATGGTTACTTTTAGGTGGACTTTTAAGTGTAATATACTTTGAAAATATACTTATTTTTAGGGCCTAGAATCAAGTGTTGTAGAAATGGAATTTGGTACATTTCTTATAGTTTCTTGAAGGATATATTTGAGATATAGATCCTAAATGGAAAATCTAGGCTGTCTTTCAGGTACCAAAGACCTTTCCTTTGGGTTTCCCACAAAGAAAAGATGTGTCTGAGAGACTTGAGAGACTTAGCAGCCTTGCTCCCCTATAGTTTGTGTTGTTAAATCGGTACTCAACCATGTTTTTAATAACTAGAAATATTTGCTATTGTTTTGTTCTTAAAACTTTGGTAATTGACAGAAACCCACAATGTTTTAGCCAAGAAGCTTGTACTTCAGTGCACGACACGCGTAATTGATGCCGAGTAATTTAACCCTGCGCCTTGGAACAGTACTCCAATTACGCTGGCTTCCTATGTTTGCTAGTTGGTTCTTCTGCTCGTGTGTGTGCATAAGAATGTTGAAGTTTTTTAATTGCAGTTGTCGTAAGTGAATTTTGATTGCCATTTGCAGGCAGAGTCTCCCGGGAGGCGTCCTCCCCCAGCTCATCCTTGCTGCTGCCCTGATCTTAAGCGCATTAGTAAGCTGGCTGCAATCCCTTAATGGAAGAGGTTTCCCGGATATGCGAGGATGCGGCATATATGATTCGCTTACACTTTTTGTGCTGGCTTTCTTTCTTTCTTTCTTTTTTTTGTTGTTTCGGGATGTTTGCATATCAATCGTAGGCGATTTGTTGTTTAATGGCTGTCCTCATTTCCTTCCTCTCAACACTTGCCAGCACACACAACATACAACATACAACACACCATACACCACACACACTATGCTCGTATGTACAGAGTTATGTAGTGTTGTGGGATTATGCTCATAACATTTACTTTCGTTTTATTTTTTTGCTCTCTCCTCTGCGCATGCGTTTTAAGGAAAAAAGGAGACGTATTTTTTTTGGGTTTTCGTTCATTTTTAAGCGAGGCAAGCTGAAAAATACACCGGTTCCGTTTTGCTGCCAGCGGGAGCTGAGCAGCAGCAGCTGCCCCAGCAGCCTGCCTGCGTATCCTTTTTGGCCTGCCACAGGACGAAGGGAAGAAGCAGAAGAGCGGCGCACATGCTTTGCCTGCTGCTGCTCTGCTGCCGCTGCCGCTGCCTCTGCTGCTGCCGCTGCTTTCGGTGTTCTGCCTGTGTATTCCCTTCTGCCTTTCTGGCTTTGTGCCTGTGTGTGTGTGAGTGTTTCCTTTTTTTCTCTCTGCCTGCGTCTTCTTCTCCTTACATGGCAACTGGCAATCGTTGAACCCAATTAGTTCGACATTGGCGCTGGTCGGGCACGGTCCTCGTGCTCCAGCTCCTGTTCCTGTTCCTGTTCCTGCCGCTGCTGTTGCTGCTCTCGTTTCTAGTGTCCTTACTCTCGGACTCGATAAACTCAAAACTATAAAAGCAAAATACAACAAATTCAGTGTGAAAATGTGCGCGTTTAAACTGGTCGATGGTCAGTTCGTCCTCCAAAGGTATAAAGTGCTCACTAAGTTACCTAATCACAAACAAAAATTAACATCTAACCGAAATGTGGAAGGCCACTAACCCAATAACTTTAGTCGCGTTATTTGTACTAAAAATTAACTATCTGCATGTTCGAGCATGATGACTGGGCTCAGTGGCGCCACCGGGCGCCTGCTTGCGGCAACTGGCCCCTGACCCCGTGGGCGCCAAAAATGATTACCCAAAAAATTAATGTGTTCGCTGTTTTCGAAGTAATCTTTGGAGTCGCGCGCGGTCCGCTATTAGTTTTGGTTACTTTACATAATTTTCGCATTTCGAGAGGCGGTCCAAAAGTATGCAACATGCGTACATCCAAGAGCCACACGCACACAGAAGGGGAAAAACAGATACAGTCTGTGTGTGTTGTCATGTTTAAATTTAATAATTTTTGATTCACCGACCGACCACTGACATGGAACTTGGTCCTGTGGGCCCGTCAGGCGCCCATTTGTGACTCAACGCTTTCCCTCCATTTCGTGGGTCGACGGAAGGGGGCACACTTCAGAGTTTTGATGTCGCCATTGTTGTCTGGAGCACACGCAACGAGTTGTCGCCTGGGATTGGCAGGGGTGAGAAGGAGAAGGAGGAGGAGGCAGGCAGGCAACCAACATGACATGACGCAGCCTTTGGTCATTGCTACACTCACACACGCAACGGGCTTAGGGAATGATGCAATCGCCAAGAGGCGACGGCAGCGGCAGCGGCCACAAATAAAAATGGAAAACGCGGGCAGGCGACCAGGGACGACAGGAAAGCCCCAGGGAAACGAGGCGGGGGGCTGAGCGGAAGCGGGGTCTCCTCCAAGCACACACACACACACACACTCACTCGGAAATCAGAGCGAGCCCCTTATTTCTTCCCCTCGTCGTAAGTGGCTATCGAATTTCCCATTTACACTTCCGCCGCAGCCGGGGGAAGGAAGGAGGCAGGCCGGAGGGGGATCATTGAAGAAGAGGATACGAGCAAGCACTTCCTGCCACTTTACATGCATAGCAGACAGACAGCCAGCCAGGCAGCCAGCTAGCCAGCTGCCCCAGCGCAGGTAGAAACTACTGTACAACATCTGCTGCCGCTTCATGCTGATTAGGAGCCATTGCCCGCTGTGGCAGGATGCAGGACGCGCACTACACACACACACACTTACACACGGACCGAGTTTCAGGTCAGGGCCCAGGGGCAGTGTCACGGCCAAATTGATTTAAGAGACGACTCGGCTTTCAGTAAACCTTGACCAGCATTTGCCCCGCTCGCTCGCCGTGTGTGTCCTTTTGTCCTGAGTTCTGGGAAACTGCAGGCACTTGGCCTGAGGACTAGAAAACTGGTTTTCAAAATGGCAAACGAACCTATTTCAAGCGAATATAAGCGGCACTTTGTGCCCTAGAGC
>VNKF01004315.1:0-30270 GCA_008044355.1 Drosophila lacteicornis
TTTGAGGGAGCGTCGGCCACGATTGAATTCGTTGTACCAGTTTTTCACAGTGCTATAGGATGGTGCTTCATAGTCATACAAAGATTTAAGTTCATCGCTGCACTCTTGTCGTGATAATCCACGCCGAAAGTTGTGAAAAATGATCGCACGAAAATGTTCACGAGTTAATTCCATTTTTTTGCGAAATTGATTTTTTTAAGTAACTGTAAACAACACAAATGATAGTCGTACGTCAAACCGTTCTGAGTACGTTTATGCTTAAAAATGTCGAACTTTTCAATGGAAATGTCAGATTCCACCTAACAACACTTAGTGTTGCCTAGGCCAGAAATATATATAGCAGCCCACGTATCAATGTATTCGCGGAGTTCTTATTATAAAAAACTAGTTATTTGTTCTGCGAGAGACAAGTGGAGTTAATAGTTATAATTCATTTTTTTTAGTTCCTTTTTTTTAATAATAGTGATCAGTTACCCCAAGGCGCTTATTAAGACTGAGACTATACTGAAAACTATGACTGTTGCTTGTTTTCAATAACGTTTCGTTCTTAAATTCGAGAAGACCTCTCCTTAAATCAAGAATAATTATTTTCAAGAGAATTCTTATTTTTTCTGGTAGTTTTGTTATTGGCCTACTTTTGAGAAGAAAAATACCAAATTCAAGGACGATGAGAGGGGTACTTGTTTCTGACAATATTTATTTAATAATTTAAGAAGCTTGTTGGGTTAATTGTATTTACATAATATATTTAGCAATGCTTCCGTGAAGATTCTAACTTCTTTTACTTGATTTTGTCCCTCAAACAGAATCACAACTTCAGCCAGACGCTGCCATCGAACTCTGGCTCCGGGGCAGGCGGAGGAGGAGGAGGAGGGGCAGTGGTGTCGGCCAGGAACACCTCCATTCCGCACCCACTTCCGCACCAGCTGGGCGAAAAGAGTGGCCTGTCACACCAGCAGAGCGCCAGCGGACGTGGCCCGTCCTCCGGGACGCTGCCCCACGGGAGCAGCATGGGAAACATCATGGGGCTCAGTTCCCATTCGCACTCCCAGTCGCACGTCGCTGTCCACTCCAACTCCAATTCCAACACGTTGCCCATGCGCTCCTCCAACACCGGACACCTGGGTGCCACCAATGGAGGAATCGGTCAGCACACCCTTAGCCATGCGCACAGCCAGCAGCTGCCGTTCATCCCGCAGCCGAAGCACGCCAATCCCTGCCAGAGTGTGAAGACGCTGCCCTTCGGCTTCGGCTTTGGATTCTCTGGCGGCCAGCAGAGGCTTCAGCAGCCGACCAACCCCCTGCCCAAGGACATGCAGGACCTGATCCACCTGACCGGTCCGCTCACCGAGCACGCCGTCATGCGAACGCTGCAGGCGCGCTTCAACGAGCAGCGCTACTTTGTGAGTATCGTGTGAGGGTCCGCCTCTCTTCCATAGATCTGTTCAAACACTGGAGTCGCCACAAAACTGGTTCCAGAGACACTCTGAGCAATTATTCTGATAGTTTGTCATTAAAAGCCAACTCCGTTTGCACTCGGCCGCAGATTAACAGCTAATTTCGACAATTACTCAGTGTGTGCGCGCCTCCGGCGAAAGGCGAAGGAAGTCGATGTACGAGTATGTACCCATGCTCGTGATCTGGTTGCTCTAGGGGAACGGTAACCGGAGCCACGGATGGGGTGTGAGCATATTTAACTGGTGGTGGGGCTTGAGGCATTTTTTTGTTGTGTGCCTCCGCTCCAGATTATATAGTGAAGAGGGAGCGGAAAATTGATTAAATTTAAATGTAATGCCCCAGCGCCGTTTTTCCTTAAATTGTTATAATTAAATAATTTGTGTGGTCATCAAGCTTAAATATGTTTTGTGCAGTCTTTAATTTGAGTTGATATGCCTCTCTCTATACAATTTTAAAGGCTTTAAGTTAAGTAATGCAAGAGGGAGTTCTAAATATTGAAAAATAATTTTATTTAAAATAAATGAGGCAGTGTTTGATAGTTTAAAATAAATTATATGTTGACCTCATTTAATCATTAATATTTAAGGGAAACTCCAATTTGATTATTTTTCTTTACTAGCCTAAAGTATGAGTAATAGAACATAAACTTTCGAGTTTAGTTGGCTGATCTAACCGAGTCCATCTGAGAGAGAAAAAACCCCCCAGAAGTTTGAGTTTGAGTTCTCCAAGTGATTTTATCTGCAAAAGTTCCAAAAGTACCCCGACCTTTTTGACTCATCACCTTAATTAATGCCCTCCCATTCATCATGCGCAATGTATTCTTTATTCTTTCAGACAAACGTAGGCCCGATTCTGCTCTCCATCAATCCCTATCTGGATGTGGGCAACCCGCTGACCCTCACCTCTACCCGAGCACTGCCGCTGGCCCCCCAGCTGCAGAAGATCGTCCAGGAGGCAGTGCGTCAACAGAGCGAGACGGGCTATCCGCAGGCCATCATCCTCTCGGGCACTTCGGGAGCTGGGAAGACGGCCAATGCCATGCTGATGTTGCGCCAACTGTTCGCCATCGCGGGCGGAGGTCCTGAGACGGATGCCTTTAAGCATTTGGCTGCTGCCTTCACGGTGCTGCGATCCCTGGGATCTGCAAAGACCACCACGAACTCGGAGTCCAGTCGCATTGGGCAGTTTATCGAGGTCCAGGTGACCGACGGAGCGCTCTACCGCACCAAGATCCACTGCTACTTCCTTGATCAAACGCGCGTCATCCGGCCGCTGCCCAAGGAGAAGAACTACCATATATTTTACCAGCTGCTGGCCGGGCTCAATCGGGAGGAGCGTCAGAAACTGCACCTGGAGGGCTATTCGCCGGCCAATCTGCGGTATCTGCGCGGCGACTCTTCCCAGAACGAGCAGGAGGATGCGATCCGCTTCCAGGCTTGGAAGACTTGCCTCGGCATTCTGGGCATTCCCTTTCTGGACGTTGTACGGGTGCTGGCCGCCGTGCTGCTGCTGGGGAATGTTCAGTTCATCGATAGCGGGGTAAGTTTGGGAATTATTTCTAGCTTTAAGATAAGTAAAGACAAGAAAATATTTGAAATGCCGTTGCTAACCTTTTTTGGCTCAGTGGCGCCATCTGGCTCTTATAATATGTGGTCGGTAAAGCAGTTTAAGATTAATTTGCATCGGTTAAGCAGTTAAAATAAAGCAGTGTTTTGTATTTCGTGTTAGCCCTTAAGATCTCTGATGCCAAATTGGTGCGTTGGCTAGAGCGTTGGTTCCCCAATCCGCTTCTCGCGGGTTCGAACCGCGCTTGGGCCAACGCTGTTCGAGATTTCTTGCGCTGATGGAATGTATTAATTTACATCGTCTAGTGGTAATTTACGTCTGAAAAAAACCGTGTTTGATGTTTTTAATTCTGAGCGAGAAATATTTTACGTTTTGCTTCATCCTCTGCAGGGCCTCGAGGTGGACGTAAAGGGGGAAACGGAGCTGAACTCGGTTGCCAGTCTGCTGGGCGTGCCACCCGCCGCCCTCTTCCGTGGCCTTACCACCCGCACCCACAACGTTCGTGGCCAGCTGGTGAAATCCGTTTGCGGCGACGGGGATGCCAATATGACGCGAGACTGCCTGGCAAAGGCTCTGTATTGCCGCACAGTGGCCACCATTGTGCGCCGAGCCAATAGCCTGAAGCGCCTGGGATCGACACTGGGCACCTTGAGCTCGGACTCCAACGAGTCGGTGCACAACCAGGCGGATGCAGCCTCGCAGCACGCCTCCACGATTGGCGGGGGAAACGCGGGCTCCAAGTCGATGGCCGCCCTCAACAATGCAGTGCGTCATGCCACCGATGGCTTCATCGGAATCCTGGACATGTTCGGGTTCGAGGAGCCCTCGCCGCACGCCCATCTGGAGCACCTGTGCATCAACCTGTGCGCCGAGACCATGCAGCACTTTTACAACACGCACATCTTCAAGTCGTCGGTGGAGTCCTGCCGCGACGAGGGCATCGTGTGCGACACCGAGGTGGACTATGTGGACAACGTGCCCTGCATCGACCTAATATCGTCCCTGCGAACCGGCCTGCTCAGCATGCTGGACGCGGAGTGCTCGGTGCGAGGCACCGCCGAGAGCTATGTGGCCAAGTTGAAGGTGCAACATCGCTGCTCCAGCCGCCTGGAGACGAAGCCCACCGCCGAGCCGCACGATCCGCGCATGTTCCTTATCCGGCACTTTGCCGGGCGCGTGGAGTACGACACCACGGACTTCCTGGACACGAATCGCGACGTGGTGCCGGACGATCTGGTGGCGGTGTTCTACAAGCACAGCTGCAACTTCGGCTTTGCCACCCATCTCTTTGGGTCGGAGTTGAAGGCACTGTATGCCCAGCAGCAGGCCCCGCGCGGGCTTAGCTTCCGCATCTCGCCCACCTCCCACTCGGATCTGCTGAACGGGGACGAGCCGGTGTCCACGCTGACCCAGGACTTTCACACGCGACTGGACAATCTCCTGCGAACCTTGGTGCATGCCAGGCCGCACTTTGTACGCTGCATCCGTAGCAACGGATCCGAGGCGGCCGGTAGCTTCGACCGGGCCACAGTTGTGCGCCAGATCCGGTCCCTGCAGGTCCTGGAGACGGTCAACTTGATGGCCAGTGGGTTTCCGCATCGCATGCGCTTCAAGCAGTTCAACGCCCGCTACCGGATGCTGGCTCCGTTCCGTTCCCTGCGGCGCAGCGAGGACAAGGCCTTGGAGGACTGCCAGCTGATCTTGCAGTACGCCATGGAGCAGCCCCCGGTGCTGGACGGATCGGTAACGCTGGCCTGGGCTCCCGGCAAGCGACATGTCTTCCTCAGCGAAGGCATTCGCCAGCATCTGGAGCACCTGCGCACAGAGATCCGGCACAAGAGCGCCACTTTGATGCAGGCCACCTGGCGGGGTTGGTGGTGGCGCAAGAAGGTCGGCAGCGGCAGCCTTAAGCGCATCCGAGCCAGTCACCATCAGCCACAGCCGCTGTCGGGGAATAAGCCGGGCAATGCCCACACCTCCACTTCCCAGAGCAAGGCGGCATCCTCTACGATGGCCGCTCTGGCAGCAGTGGCAGCTGCTGCTCCCACTACAGGTGAGGACCGTGCCCCTGTTGGGGAACTTACCGTCTTAAAACTCACTAACTTTTCCCACGCAGTCCCTCGCTTATCGGCCAAGTCAACGAACCTGGGAATAGGAGGTACTGTGACCAGGCCTAGACCCCAACCCATTGCAGGCACTCCCCCGCCCGATCCGCATGAGAAGTGCGACCAGAAGATCATCCAGCAAACCTGCAGTCTCTTCGGACTAGATTTGGTAAGTAAAAATCTTGAGTTTAGTGGGATTTACCTTCACAAATAATACTCACACTCAATAGGAACGACCGCCGCCGGTGCCCGCCTCCCGCTCGTACACAATAAACGGGAACTCGAAGCTGGGCTACCCACAGAGCCGTGTCATGAGGATGAACTTCCCCGAGGAGGGTCAGGCGGAGGCGCAGCAGCTGAAGAAGGGCGAGGCAGTGACCGTAGTGGGTGCATCCACCGGGCGGGGCCACTTGCTGGTGGAGCACAGGGGTCAGAGCTTCCACGTTCCCTTCCAATACATGGAGCTGATGAGTTCCGGGAGTGCCAATGGCAGTGGTAATGGTACGGCTCCTGGTGGAACCAATCCGGCGGCTATTCCGGCTGGCCAGGGCACTGGCGTTAAGATTTGAAGATGCCTTCCATCCAGGAGGATGCCTATCCCTTCTGCTCCAAGACTGTATATAAATCCCGAGCATTTCTTACGCATGCAAGCCAGATTTACGTAGTATTATTCATGTGTTTAAGCGATAAACGCCAATCCGATAGGTTGTAATACAAATACACACCCACAAGTGCCAATCAAATAAGTTCTTCCATCTATATCATAAGTATTTTACATGTTACGAACTATTTTACTATTTTATAAACTGGAAAATATCCAATGCTCTGAGTAATTATCTACTTAACATGGAACAAGGCAAACTTCCCTTATATAACATAATATTTTCCAGAATTGCATTATCCTAAGGGTTCATTACTTCATTCAAATAAACGAGCATGCATTGAAACTTTTAATCGATTGTGTTTTAAATTCCATTAATTAAAACATTACGTAAACCTAAAGTGAGTATTCCTGAATTTAATTGCAAAAAGAACTTGGGCTCGAAGTTATCACTAATTGCGGATATATCCCTGATTAACTTAGCTGTAGTCACAATCGGCTTTCAATTTAGTTTGTGTTTAGAAAGTAATATATTCAGTTAAAATATAAATAAAGCAAAAATCTCTGCATTTCCGAACTAACGGTTGTGACTGTGTTCCAGTAGCAAGCAGTTCAATTCGGTAGCAAGCAGTTAGAGGCCAGTGCTGCCAGACATGATTTGACAACTGCCGGTTCAGCAAGCAGTGCTATCAGCTGTCAGACAGACGGCTGGTCGTATTTCTTTGCTTTATGCTTTTGACACGATTTGTTTGGCCAAATGGAGAAGATTAATGAGGATCTGTGGCTTAAAATCCTCCAGTACTTGCCCATGAAGGAGCAGATATCATTGGCCCAAGTGAACGACAGTATCCAAGAGTACGTGAAATACCACTGGCGCCACACCAAGTCGGTCACGCTGACCAGCGATGTCGTGGAGTTATTCAGCTCAAACGAGCCGCTGATGTTCGAGGGTCTGGAGTGCTGGTCAGGATCGGTGCAGCGCCTCAAGATAAACAGGGGCAATATGGAGGTGCTGAAGAAGTGGACACCATACAGCTTTCCCCACGTGCGGACGCTCATCTGCGAAATGGACTTCAATCTAGAAGAGGGCGACGATGAGACACTGCTCCTAACGAACCTGTTCCCTCTCCTGACACACCTCACGCTCAGCAGCAGCACCAGCGGCTGCCATCTGTGGCGCTGGAAGCTGCTCAAGGAGCTGCATCTTATCTGGTGCGAGTACCTGGACACTTACTTCTTCAAGGAGATTTTCGGCGCTCTGCAGCTAACAAAGCTAACTCTGCTCTACTACGGCTACAATGTAACCCTGGGCGAGGAAGTTGTGGACGTCACCCAGTGCTCGACGCTCGAGGAGCTGCAGATCGATGATCACCACCTGCTGGGCGGCTTTCTGCCCCAGCTGCTGCGGCTGCCCCACTTCCGACGCCTGTCCTTCTACACGCGCGACTACTACGAGTATGTGCTGGGAACAGTGGCCAAGAACCAGCCGCTCAAGGTGCGCTCGCTGCTCTTCCACGACGCATTCTGGAACAGCGAGCGGGCCACGGACGCCATCCGATCCATGAAGAATCTCCGCAAGCTGGTCCTGCAGGACGACGACATTGAGTCGCAGCTGCTGCACGCCATCTGCCACAGACTGCCGCATCTGGAGGAGGTGCATCTGCTGAAGATGCGCGACCTGCCCTCGCCCATGCAGCTGTGGGAAGTGGTAGGCGCCTGCCCCTCGCTCCGGCTCCTAAACCTGTCGTCCACCAAGTTGACCTATCAGCTGGTCGAGCCCAGCACATCGCGCATGGCCAGGGTTCTGCAACATCGCGATGCTCCGCTGACCCTGCAACTCCACAACACTGGCTTGGACCCCGAAAGGGTAGGATATTTTTCTTTAGAATTATTCTTAATTTAAAAGTACCCATCGTTATTTTAGGTTCGCCAAAACCTGGAGCATCCCAATTTGAACATCTCATTCGAACCCATCAAGGTGGATATTTGGAGCTCGCGCTTTGTCGAAATTGAGCTCATCCCTGACTCTGAGAAATAGTTGGAAGCCTCGGGAAGTGTAATATAAATTGGTAATAAGTACCTACCTCATTCTTTACAACTGATTAAAGTGGCTACACTTTACAATGGCGGCCTTCTTGACTATTTCAAATACAAATTCCAGAAATACTGTCAGAGTATTAAACACTTAAGTATAAGCCCTTCAGATTAAATCTGGGCTTATTTTGTATATACATTTTGAATAAAATCGTATTTATTTACATTGCCCAATTATCTACATGGGCTTTTGTTTTGTGGTCATCCTTAAATTTCACCTTTATGTTCAGGTATCCATCGAAAAAGCTTCAATGGAATTTACGGCCACATTTATTGTTCCTCGAGGTCCACTTACCAGCCACCGCGTTGCACAAATCAGCCGGTTCTAATTCGCCTCTAAATAAATAAATTCAATTGCATTCCTGTTTTATGGGTTTGCTTCTGTGAGAGATGTCTAATGCGTTTGCAGCTCCCAAAAGGATACATTTTATGAGCACGGGAAATTAGGTGGATGGCAGCCAATCAAAAGAGCACCGTTTCCAAACTAAAGTAGAATATGGCTCAATAATTTATAAGAAGAAAAGTGCTTGATGTTCCTCCGAAATCCACATAAAGAATAGCTCCACAGGCGATTGATGTTTCTCAAAATGTAGAATTTTATTTGTTCGTGCCCGACTCACGGTAAGTGTTATGTATGCAGCATTTTCCATAGACATAATAATTTTTAAATATATATATATATGCAAGTAGACTTTTGTAGATATCCATATACATATATACGGCTATATATATACTTGTATCGCCTTGGTTGTACGTGTGCGTTTTAATAATTTATATTTACAATACTTGGGACCGCTTGAAGCGATTTAATCGATCTGTGAAGGACCTTCTTGGCTATTGGAATTGTTAACAAAATAAACTTCAAGTTTCGCTGGGTTTTCATGGCTAATTTGGGGGCCAAAACGTTTTCCATATATGTATGTTGTGTGTGTAAGTGTATATAGTTTTCGTGTTTATGTAAGACATACCTAGTTAAAGATTTTTTGCGCGATTTTGCTTACACTTGAATATATATATGTATATATTTTTGTTAAATATTTATTTCTCTCTTTAAGTTTTGCCTTTATTTGTAACGACTAAGACGAGCGATTAAAAGAATCTCCAAGAGACAGGGATAATTTGGGTGGGAAATGTGCATAATCAGGGTTCAACATTATCTTCAGGAGCAACAGTTTAACTTGTTTATTTCGGTGTTCGCCTTGGTTATTCGTATCTATGTATATAGTTTGATATCTGGTAAGTATTTATTATTATTCCATAATACTGCAAAACACTTGTGCGGAAACGTACGATACGATGAATACATGAGGTCAGATTCGAAAGATTCGTAATAAATATATATATGTACAATGCATAACAAACAATCCAACATAATGCAAATGAGAGAGCTCTACAGAAGACACGGAGAATGGGTCAAGTTTTGAGTTGAGAAGTGGAAACTCGTCCTCTACGTCCGCAGGACTCGTCCAGCCAGAGTTCGCGCCTTAGACATCGGTCTCAGAGCGTCGCCTTCGTCCGGGTCCGCCAGGAAAGTTTGCCGCAGCCAGGCCCATGCGATGCTTCGCCTCCTGGGTACCCGAGTAGCCACGTGCCAAGCCAAAGTCCACGGTTCGCTTAGAGCTGCGAGAGGAAAGCGTAAAAAGGACATTAAGAGAGCTTAACCCTGGTGAAAACTTATAATACATTAAGTAGTTTTATGTTCCCTTGACGGATCTCGGATCTCTGTATGGCAAGGAAGCAGAATTTTTGAATTCCTGTAGACATTTATGTTTATCTACATATTTATAAACATTTTTTAAGTATGCAGTTTAGGTTAAATAATTATTTGTGGTCTTGAATACTTTGGAGATTTTTCTAATTTGATTTGTATTAAATTTAGAGTTATTTAGTGGCTCTAACTCTTAAAGTTTCCAAGAACCGAGGCTGTTAAGCGGACATGGCTAGATTGATGCGGCTGACAGTGCTGGATAATTACTATATTAATTTTTTAGCTGTTAATTTCCAGTTCTAATGAAAAGAATCGAATTTGTTGATGCGAAATATCGATTTAAAATCGATAAACATCGATGTTTTTCCAGATATATTAGTTACGTGTTTATTATCTAAAACTTACTTCTCCAGATCGTTGCGTGCCCTTATTATGGTCCGTCCAAAGCGAGTCATCAGCTCCATCAGTAGTTCGTCGGGCACCTCCTCCAGCTCGTTGTAGCCGCCGCCGAAGCCTCCGCCATTGGATTGGCTATTTCGAGAGTCAGCGGAATGGAAAATTAGTGTTTGCTCCTTTTGGATATTTGCTGCGCTTAAGGACAGGCTGCGCGCGGCTCAACAGGATGTCTAATTACTTTGGCTCTGTTAAATTTGACATTCGGCTGGTTTAGAACTTTCATTTGCATGGAAACCCAATTATGTATTTGATAATGCCCAAATGTTGAGGGCATTTTCCATTCGAGCAACTGCTAATTAGTTCGGCAAGGCCAATGAATTTTTAATAGCAGCCTCAACGGGAAATTGAGTTTGGGATTCCCCGGAATCGTTATAACAAAAGGATCTGCTTTAATATGTGCACAAAAAGTATAAGTACAGCTGCTCAAGTGTGTGGCCGAGAAAGCTTTCCATTTTTCGTCAACGTTTACATTTTATTAATTAAAAATTTCCCTCGCCCAGCAGGCGAAGACTTTAAATGGGGCAAAAAGACGCTGACACTCAAAAGTGTGAAAACTCATGTGAACGTTATCCGTATATATATATATTTTCACATCTCCTATATGCCAAGTACTCGCTCTAAACCAACTGTGACTGGGGGTAATTGCTTTTGGGCAAATATTTTTCTACCAAATTTCTCGGTATTCGCATGAAAAGTGCCAGAAATTAATTAGGTTATGTCTCTTATGTCTCTCTGTGTCGAATCTGAAGGTTTCTGCGGATGTGGATGTGGGCGGCTGTGGAATAGGGTACAACTACCTGGGCATGGGAGCTGCTTCAGTGCTCGAAATGGCCAGGAAACAGAAGAGCAGGAAGGCCAAGGCGAAGCAAGCACATCGGTTTGTCATCATTGTGCGGCTGTCTCCTGAAAAAAAGTTTAAAATATATTTATATTTATAGAAACAGACACAGAGGCAGAGACAGAATTATGTTGGTAAATACCTACAGAAACCCTGCCCACCAAAAGGTCAAGGTAAATTAAAGACATGCGTAGGTCTGAAGGCCGAAAAGATTTTTCTGCGAGTTCAGTTAAAGGATTTGTAGTTTGTACATTTAAATATTTCCTAAAAAAGGATAATTGATTCAAGCTCAAGTCCGTTTTAAAAAGGGTTTGTCAACACTGTATAACATCTGGCTTTAATATAAAGCATTTTCCAACACTATTTCAATTCAGACTGTACTACAAGTTTCTCATTCCCATTTTGTGGATCCTGCTGTCATAAATTTAAAATAAAATTGAATGCAAGTAGGCTGTGACCATTAATTCCACTTGACCTTTGCTTTTAAAGTGCCTTTAGCTTCAATATTTACTTACAATAAATTCAATAATAAATAGAGTGTCGCCGGCGAAGAAAAGGAGAATTTTTGCAGAAACAGCAGCAGCGTCTCGTTGTCCTTTTCCGCCTCTGCTATGGCACCCCGTCCTTATTTTTTCCGTCCTTAATTTTATCCTTTATTTATTTATTGAATTTAATGGTTTTTATGGTTTTTTATAATTTTTAAATCCTTTCGGTCTTTTATTGTGACCACGTTCTAATGTCAACATCCATCAGACGCAACTAAATATCGATTGTCCGGGCTCGCAGCGGAAGCGGGCTGACCAGGTTTTCCATTAAGTGATTCATTAACTGCTCAACGAAGCAGTCCCAATCCCCGCCCACGATGTGGGCTCTCTTCCCTCATTGCCCTCCTCCTCGACTGTCGGCAAGTCATTTGCGTTGGCTACTCGCTAACAGCGGCAATATGACCTGTGTCCCCGTTTTGCATTCCCGGAGCTTGGAGCCGTACTTTTGCATTGCTCAACTGCACTTCCACTTCCTGTTGCTGTGCATGGACACCACTTTATATTCCGGTCCCCCTTCCGTTCGTAAATGGTGTTGTCACTGTGTTGTGTTTGCAGTTGCAAAACTTTAGACTCGCACCATTCTCTGACATCATCCCGGTGGGGATTCAAGCCAGGAAACAGCCGTGGAGACCCCTGAGACCTCCTGACACCCAGTGACACACATCGCCGACCACGCAACAGGCTGGACAAATAAATTGGCTCTTTGAGCCACCGGTGTCAGGCAGTCATTACCTGGCTCATCTCTCATCTCTTTCGGATCATTTCCATTCGAAAGAGTCAACATTTGTCGAAAGCAAACTGAGAAGGGGATTTACGGGCCACCGGATAACGTGTCGGACAACCGCAACAGTCAAGTCAGGTGTCAATAAATCATAGCTAGCAATTCAAATTCATGCGGCGCAGATAGGTGTGATGGGTAAGAAAATTGGAAGCATTTATCGTACGAATTTTGCAGGATATAATAGCTCTATCTAGTACTAATAGAGAATACATGGGCCAATTGTACACAAAAAAAAAAAAAAAAAAAAAAAAAAAAAAAGAGTTTAACCTTTCTACGTTGCGTTGTCTTCAAAATATACCCAAGCAGTATAACGAGTTTAGTATAGATTGAAAACTAAATTATATCAAATGTATACTAATAAGTATAGATTTCTTATTCTATAGTTTCAATTGTGAATTATCTAGTATTATTTTTATACGAACCTACATCGATAGTTCGATAAAATATCGGGTTAGCTGGAATTTAGTGCCTCTCTGTATGTCGCGTTAGTGATTTATCTCAAGTCCAGGCGCAGATTAGTATATATACTAATTATAATATTATAATATTTATACTTTCGTAGTATAAAATTAATAAGCATCTTATTAAGAAATTTGTACTACTCACGAGTACAGAATTCATGTAACAATTGTGTAGTTTATATGTAGATTTTTTTGGGTGTACTTAAACTTTATACATCTCTTTAACTTTTTGCATTTAATAACATAGAATTAACACTAGAAAGGCATTTGCTTACCTTGCTAAAAAAATAAGTTAAAGGTCTTATTAAGATTTTTGTACAAAATATTAGGAGCATATTGTCTAATTCGAATATAGAACGTTCTTCGAAAACATGTGGCAAATACATCTTATTTCAATTAAAATAAAATATTTTCTGAAAAGTTGTAGCTATATAGTTGAAGCTATAAATAAAGTTTAATATCAGTTTTTAATATGTGGTTTGTATAGATTGTCTTCTAAACCATACATGGTATAAACCTACAAAACTTATAGATATTTCTGACGAAATCAAAGACCTTGCCCGTACTCAAATCCCGAAAATAGAACCCGAAACCCCCTTTGCATGACAACCAAAACACTCCACTTGAAATGTTGTAAACAGATTAGATTGTTACATGAATATTCAGCCTTGAAAAGGCAACCCACTTCGCTAACAAAGACAAAGTCATATACTAGATACTCATTCCTTTATTAATCGCCGATCAGAGATCCTAACTTAGGCCACGGGGGCGAAGCCGATGCGGTTGTTGCCCAGATCGAACTCGGTGTAGTACTGTCCGATGAAGACGTCTCCCAGGATCCAGAAATCGGTGCCCATGTACTCGAAGGCGGACATGCAGTTGCCGTCCGACTGGATGATGTAGGAAGCGGGCGTCAGGGTGAAGTCGGTGCCGCCGATATTGAAGGTGACATCGGGCAGGGAGCTGACGCTGGAGCAGTCCAGGTAGCCATCATCGCCCACATTCAGGATCTCGGACAGGGTGATGTAGGCGTTATAGGGAGCCACGATCAGGGAGGTGCCAGTGTCGGCAATAGCCTGGCAGTCATCGCACAGAGAGTAGCCATCAATGGAGGAGCTGGCCATGGTGAACTGCCAGTAGCCCTCCTCGGAGATGGGCACGTAGGTGAGGGCACCGGAGTACAGGGAGGAGTCGGAGCCGCCGAAGATGAGCTCACCACCATCGGTGGCGGTGCCGGCGCGGGCCAGGTAGAAGGAGAACACGGACTGGTCGACCAGACCCTGGGAAACCATGTTGTAGAAGACGGGAGTGACGCTATCAACGGCCAGGGACTTGTAGGCCATGCCGAGGATGCCGTCGAAGTTGGCATTGTTGAAGTTGGTGCCCGGCTCGTTGGTGGACTCGGCGAAGGTCTGGCTCTTGACGGTCAGGCCGTTGACGTCGACGGTATCGGTGGACAGGTAGCCGGTGAGGCTGCCAGTTCCGTACTGAATCGAGAAGGACTCGCCGTTGGCCACGTAGGTGGAGCTCTCGCTGGAGTCGTACTGGTTGTGGGTCAGGCAGGCATCGCTCTGGCAGGTGTTGGAGGGCACCCACAGGTTGGAGGAGCCGGAGTCGAACAGCACCTTGAAGCTCTGGGCCGGAGTGCCGATAGTGATGGCGCCGTAGTAGGCCATGTTCAGGTCATTGGACAGCTGCTCCTCGTCCACGCTGCGGGCCTGGGGGAGCTGGTACTTGGTGCGCAGATAGGACTTCTCGGCCAGCACATTCTGGCGCGTCTTCACGAAGTTCTGCTCCTTGAGGATCGGCACGCGGTGCAGCTCGGCGCTGGCCAGGGCCACCAGCACCGCAATCAGAGCGATGGACTTGAACATTCTCTCTTGGCTTGTTGTCTACTCGGGTTCGACTAACTGCCGATGGGAGTGCGGCCCCCTAATTTATAGCACTTGCCATCAATCACAGCCCAATTTGGAGGGTGATAAGATGTGATTGGAGTGGCCGGTCTTGAAAGGCTTTATCTGTCGATAATTATAATCTATTCGGACGGACGACCTGGCATATCATCACTTCAGGTGGGGATGAGGCGATGTTTTGGCCATCTGTTAGATAACTCGGTTCTTTAGAATCAAATCCGCAAATTCATGTGCGCAATTGAGGGCTCGTATCAGTGACCAGGTTTTATTTAAATAAATTCTTTAGATAAATAAGTTCTTTTTAGGTTTAAATATCTTTTAAGGGTACTATCGGAGGTGTCTAGCTATGTATTTAATTCTAGGAATCCTATGGTACTGTTTAACGACATTTCAGGAGATATAAAATCACTATAATCACTATATTATACTCCCCTCAATACTTATATAATACATATCAATATAATTTGTTATTATTATTGGTTCTTTGAAGCCACAGATAAGCCATAAGATAAGCCGTTATGGGTATGCCAAAATCCACCATGAAAATTATCAAAAAATAGATTATCATGCTTCTCTTTGTTGTCTAATAAATTAATAATAAAAAAAATGATAAAGTCTTGTGACGATAGAAAGAATTTTACCATTAATTTTGATATATAAATAATATATTTAAAACATAAAGAAGATTAAAGTAAAGTGCTCTAAATTCAATCCTATGATAAAACCTGCTAAAAGAGATACATTTCATCACCTTCCTTTTAATTGATTAATTTAGAAAAATGCCTCCCCCTAATTGCCTTTACTCAAGAGGAAACACTTTTGATACTCAGGCTTAACTGGCCACAAAATTCCACGAGTGAAATTCCCTTCCAATCAACTTGAGCCGTCCCTCAACCAATTTTCTGGCTCGTATAAAAATATATTTCCTTTTTCGGACAGATAAAAGGAAATTCAGGGAAGAGTCCAATGGCGGCTCCTTATATTATTATAGCGCTCAAATCCTTATTGAAATCAGATTTAAAATCAAATAAAATCCTCCTTCAATTGGCGCAACCTCAAGCGAATGCGGACAATGGCGATTCATTTGTGTGATTGCGCTTTACGGCCGGCCAAAGGAGCAAAGGGAGCTCGGAGGAGCTTGTGGCTGGTCATGTGTGGAGTCCTGGCGAGGTCCTGCGGTCGCAGCCACAGGTTAATTGTGGTGCAGGGCATCCGCTTATCGGCGAGTGCTGGCAACACCCGGACAGAGACAGAATGAAACGGAGGCGACCACGGGCGAGTGCGTTGCGCACTTTCGGGGCAAATAAAGTAATCAACGGATTTCACGCACCGTTGGCCAATTTCGGTCACTATTCCGGGCACACGGGGCGTATGATTACCGTTGGAGAAGGACGAAGGACTCCTGTCTGTGTGTGTGCTTGCGGTGACATTTCATGTGCAATTATTAGGCAACTCAAATGCCACACATATGTACGCATTGGACGGCTCTCTGGCCAGGCTGTTTATCAATCATTTTTGATTTATGGGTCCGCGCGAGTGCCTGGCAATGGAGTTGATTGTAGTCCGTAAATACGTAAATAAAGTATACGCCCGGGGTGACCACCGGTGAACCAACCGAATCATTCGGAATTTCGATTTATTTCTTTTTTTCTGTTTGCTCTGCGTAATGGTGGATGGCTTAAAGGCTTAGAGACCCAGATGCAAATACTATTTAACCGAAAAAAAATCATAATAATCAGCAAATATTCACAGTTGGTAAATATTTGCTGGAGCGTTGAAATGGAAAGCGAACAAATAAACTTTTATTATGAAAAATATCGGTTTCGGTCAGTGAACAATTCGCGCTTGACATTTGCTACACCCTCAGGTCAACCCTGTATGCAATGGGGACTTGGCAGGAGCAGGATGCTCACCGCCTTCCATCATTCCGCCGATTGCATCTTCGCAGCTCGCCTGATCTCCGATGCAGCCACTCGTATTTTATGAACTCCGCGCCAGAGGCACTCAAGTGCCAGGCGATTAATCTGGTAAAATATTGAACTATGAAATGGCACTGGCTGGAGAAAGATGAAGAGGAGTTGCAGCCATAACCGCCTACGCGGAGACGCGTGACATGATGTCAGTAAATCTGTATAAATATCTTATTAAATATTTAATTTAAAGGCAATTCTATTGAGTTAATAATAACAGATTTTCCTCTATAAAATTTCCTAATTTTAGTGAAATAAGATACTGATTTTCATTATTTCCTTTGAAAGATACCACCTCTAATAACCCAAACCCATCAAACCCCACCAAGTAGATTACATCTTCTAACCAACTGACTTGCCAACTTCAAAGACGACGTTCAACAATCAAAATTTGACTACTTAATCCTGGCATTAGAAATCCTGTCGAATATGAACCCATCTCAGGCCGCAGTTCGACTTCAGCCCGTCCAGCATTCAAATCCCATCAACCGGAATTGCCAAAACACTTAGCCAGAGCCAGGTTAGCTCTTTGGCCAGGATTGTGGTCATCGTGCTTACCCAAATCAAGTGCTGCCTAGTCAGCACAGGCATTTGTCTAACGAGATTCTTGACTTGCTACCTCATCTGTTCACTTTGCACTTATGCTCTAAGCTTGGCCAAGAGTGCCATTGTGGCCTGGCTATCTGTGGCAGGTCAGCAACACCCGAAAAAATAGAGAGAAGGTATTATGAAAAATATAAAATCTAATCTGTGCATTTTTAGATGAGGTTGTTATATATTTCCTTATAATTTCTATACAATTTCACCAAAAATAAATTTTCCTAAGTCTCTAAGTACCTAATCGCTTTTCCCATCAAAATTTTGTGACGAAAATCTAACCCAATTTCTACTCCTATTGCTAATAGCTTTTTTTGGGTGTAGCCAGATCCATCAGGAGCTTGGAAAAGAAACGTGAGGGCGACGTCCATCCGGTGGGTGCAGCCTGGACAGAAGTGTAACACGAGAGTCAGACATTGAAATTGCATTGCGTTGATTATGGCCAACAACAAGACACACACACACACACACACCGCACACACCATGGCCCCTGGCTATTGAGGGTCGCCTGCCCGCTGCGTTGGTAACTGAAAACCTACTTACGGGGTCGGCGGACGGGGGGTGCCTGTGGTGGTGGGGCGGACCTGGATCTGGTTGTGGGCACACGACTCTGCAAATTGAATTTAGGTCATTCAATCCCAATGCCAGGGCCAAGGATTTAAGCCTACTTCCTCCAGCATCAAAGCAATCAAGAAACATACCTCCACGTGCTCTACCCTGTGGGATATGTCCTTGGCGGGGTATATTTTTGGTATCAGAGATTAAGTACTAAGGAAGTGAGTTAATTAAATAAAAGTAGTCTACACTTGTTTATATTTTAACTAAGCAACTATGCCTTTCAGAAATTAAATTAAAAATGTAAGAAAAATTAATTAAAATTAAGTCAGATGTTTGAAATAGGAATAAGGATAAGAAACCTGCCACAAAAAATAAAATAAATCCGTTGAAGAATATTTAAGAGACTAAAATAACACTTCCATAACTTCTGCTTTAAGTTCCAAAAAATAATTAACATTATTACCCAATTTAACCTCCCAGATAACTCGAGTTTCAGCCCAAAAGAACAAATAGTTTCCGGCCTTGGGACATTTATTTAGCCCTCTCCCATTATTTAATTAGCTTTACATTAATCCCGTCTGCCGTTGACGTTTCAAAACGAATAAATTGTTACTAATTTACACAAAAGCCAGGCGAAAGGTAAGCACAATAATTACGGGAAATTATAGCCACGACAACGGCCACTTTTAGTTGCATTAAATTTTCATACAAGTATATATACCAAATGAAAATTGCGTACATACGCCGGCGGAGAGGCGGCGTAAAGGGGGTTTAAGAAAACCGCTCCTGCCGCGTTGTAATTGGATGCTTATTGAATTAGTGACAAAGTCGGTAGATTGGGGGACTCTGCCCCGGAAGGAGCTGCGGTTGTTGATGGAACAAGCAGTGCTGGCAACACGCCGGGGTTCCTGCTCGCTGGCATTTTAGATATTCATCAAATTATTCCTTTTGTCAAATTAAGCAAACAAGCCCCACGCAGCCGGAGACAGAAGATTGATTTGGATTTGTGTTGGCAGACATTTGATTTGCCCCGTGAGTTTGCCGTCGGCGGCGGTGTCCTTGCGGCGGCTTTGTGTGCGCCGGCGATGCCATCTCAACTGATTACGACCATGGCCAGCGAACATAAGCCGGCTAAATGTCCACAAAACTGGCCAAAGCAATCACGACACCCAGGTAATCCCACTCATCCTTCGATTCGGGTGGCAAATTCCAGAGGTTCCGGCTAATGGAAACTGCTAATAAGTCAAGGACATGGCCACAGGCACTTAACTGGGGGAAAATGAACTTTTCATGTTCGTAATTTCCAAGTTTCTCGGTCTCACAATCTGAGATAGACATAAGGCAAGGGTCTAAACTTCGAAACATCGCTATCACTTGGAATCGGGCATTAATCCCTCAGAAACTTGGCAGTCTAAAGTGTTAAAATCAAAGTATCGCAGACCAAACAATTTATGACAATCAATCAAGGCAACAATCTCTCACCGATTAGATTGGTTGGGACTTCAAATTGGTTAAGCTTGTTATTAGCACACTTTACGGACACTTTATAACACGCGACGTCAGCTCTCAGGTCTCAACAATCACCTTTAATGCTATTTATATTGGCAAGCCCAAGGGATAAGGGGATTTCGTCATTACTGGGCTTTTTGCTGGGAACAAAAAAACCCAGAGAGGGTACTTATTTTAATCAGAATGCAGGGAAACGTTGCCAAACCAATACATTATAAATATTTAATATATTAACTGACTAGAACTTCTCTCAGATACTTAATTGAAAGCGACACATGCTCGTTAACTACTTATCCAGCACACACTATCGTCTAAAAGGTCACGTCCTCGGCGACCACTAGTAAGTAATTATAACTGCTAGCCTATGATGGTTATGTACCATTAAAAAACTCAAAGAAAACTTTGCCGTGTTCCTCATGGGAGTAAAAAAGTTTCGTGGCCAAGTTACGCCTCGTTTAGGAGACATGAGACAGAGAGACACAACCTCGAGCACACAGAAGCCTGTTGTGGATAACCGAGCATTGCTCGGATGCCGAAAACAATGTAAAAACTGTTGACCTACGAGGGAGAGGGTACCCTGCCAAGGTGGTGGTGGTGGCTCACATAAAGACAATGAGGTGGAAAAGGCAGCAAGGTGAGGCGGAGATCCGGGCGGAACATTTAACTTGCGGAGGCTAAAAGCATTGCCCGCAACAGCCGACATCCTCCTGGGAGTTGCCACGCGAGCTCCACCTTGGGTTGCGCCTTCCAGGATGGGGATGAGCATAAAGATGGGGATGAAGCTGCCTGCTTTCCTCGAGCCGGGCACTCTTTACATTTACTTAAAAATTCATTGCGGCCCAAGGAATTCTTTTATTTTTGTTATGCCACCGCTCGGCTCCCTGAATCTTTAAAATTGATGAAAAATTATGCCGAAAATGTCGGCAACAGATTAAAATAATTGCACACCACTAGAGCGGGGAGTCGGGTTGGTTAACACAGCAGCAGCGGCCACAAATGATGCCGGCAACAGGTTTATGCCAAATGGGAATTCGGTGTTGGGCAAAATGTTTTTACTCCTTTGTATTTCTGTATGCAAACTGTGGGAATTTGTGAATTAGCCTCCGGTGATTCGGAATTGTTGAGTTTGTTTCGGTTTATGGGTTTTGGTTTAGCCGCAATTCGATTCACTCTTTTATTCTTTGATGAGTTTTTGTTGTTTTCGGTTAGAGCAATGATTTTTGTGGAAAAGAAAAATAGAAAGATCAGCTGGGAAAACATTTTAAGTATTTTTATGTGTTGTTTAGTTATATTTATGGCTAAGAAGCTAAGGAAGTGTGATGCAACTGTGTTGTTACCTATATTATCTACGACAGAGATGTATGACCTGCCATATAATTGACGGATTGGTAAGGCTAGGAGGATAGGTAAGGGAAGGTATTCCGAAAAAGGGGAAATGTAATGTAATAAAATTAGTACATAAATTCGTTTGTTGTAACCAGTTACTGACCTGAAAACATCCTTAAAAAGTCTCTAAAACTCCAAACCCATTATATATACATTTAAAACTTTACCTGCCATAAATACCCGTCTTAATTTCAATTATTTACAACCTTCAAACATTTTAATGTCCCAAATAATAACCCAACTATTTCTTTTATCCCTCAGCATTCATTAGCTTGCTGTTGAAAGCATTCTTAAAAAATTCGTAAACATTTTAAAGCCAAAGGTGAAGGCATAAAGGTAAGGACATACCGAAAATATGAACTTGAGGAAAAGGAACTTGGAAAATACTTTTCGCACTTTGGTAAAAGTTGCAGCACATAAGGGTCACGTAACTCGTGTGAATAAAAGGAGCCGGGAGCCAGGACGAGTCAAGTGCGTCACGGGAGTGGCAAAATATTCAAATGAAACGAAGACCCCCAACTATGCAATGGGGAATCACACACACACACACGCACGAAAAAAGAAATACAAAATTGTATGTGAAAAAAGGAAAAACTTGTGGCCAACTTTGGCTAAATACTTTGCCAGCTTCGAGTATTGAGAGAATTTGGAATCCCCCGGTGCCGTCACCATGTGCACCAGAATTGTTGTCGACATATCGATGATGGCAACACTGTCGCTGCTCCTGCCGCTCTGTCACTTTCGTTTGATTGCATTGTCAGACCTCTAAGGCCCGCCTGTAAAAACCCCTCTAAACCCCCTTAAAAAGCCCCCTCTGTACACACAAGCCCCTGGAAATTCCCTCGTATTTGCTGCCTGATAAACTGCCAGTGGCAATGACGTCTGTTTGTTTGTTTATGTTTTATGAGCATTGTTGCCACAACTTTTGCCTCCCTTTGGCTCTGGCTCTAGCTCTGGCCTGGCTCTGGCTCCCTCGATAGCTCTGTTGTTTTGCATTGAATTTCTGTTTGCCAGTTGGCGAAATGTAAATGTTTTCTCCTCGATAACACAAAGCTTTACTTTGAGCTCACTCGTTACATTGAGTTCCCCCTCCATATTGTGCTATTTAACCCACTGCAGCATGTGTGTGGTTCCTATATTTAATTGCCTTTGGAATTGAGCTTTACGAGGGGTTTCAACTTTAATTCCGCATCTCTTGAATGGAAATTGCTGCTTGGCAGCCAGCTCATTGAACTGGCAAAGAAGGCAAGCCCAATGCACACACAACTTGGCCCGAAGGAGCTTGCTAGGTTATGCAACAGTTGAAGGCCCTGTTTGTTTTTATCAGGGCAATATATTTAATTTAACAAAAGGTATCCAGGCCTGCCATAACGCCAACCATTATCATAATGAACTTTTTCACCAAAAGCTCATACATTCTTGCTTCCGCGTAAAGACATTTCCGGGGCCTTTCTTTTAATATTTTCGGCTTTCCTTTCCTTATTGCGCAGCCAGCTGAGCCGGGCGAATACAGTATTTAATTTAAATGCCGACCATAAATGTTCAAATATTTTTTAAAGCGAATTTATTACAATATGCAAACTTTGTCTCATACAAACAAGTCAGGGAAATTGAGGCCAGGACAATCCTGGCGAGGCAGCGAGGAGAGCAAACACTCCAAGGGAGCCGGCGCTCTCATAAAATCCAACACCAAGGCATCCCACAGCATCGACGGGGGGACGAATGCATGTCTTATCGCCGAGGAATGGCATGTGGACTCACGTGGAGCTGGGCCAGAAGGAGAGAATGCTTATAGGAAAATGCAACATAAAATACTTTTTAAATGTGAATAAATATTTGGCAGCAGGATGGGAGCCAGGAGAAATACCATCAAAGTGCTGCCGCTGCCGCTGCTGGCTGAGCAAAGTTTATGGCGATGCAAATGGAAACGGAGAGTGAAAATTTATATGTTAAGAGGTTAACATTTACCAAAGACCAAATTTATCTTCCATGCAGGCATAAGTAGCAGAAATATGAATCAAATGGGGTGAAAAATTACCAGCAGTAAAACACAGTATTGACTGGCGAAAGATCCTTTTATTACACGATTGCCACACCAAAAAGTTAAGTGTAAGCCCTGAAAAATGATTGACATCAAATTGAACTTACGGAAATAAATAAATAAAAATATTCTGGGTATTGTAATCAAACTCATAAATTAATTCAAAGGAAATTAAAAGGTAGAATAAGGTCTATATCTGTGATTTTACATTTCATATCGTGCCTAAAAATATTTAACTAATAAATATAATGTTAATAAAAGAGAATACATAAAATTACTCAACATTCAGCTGACAACCCACGTAAACCAACCAAAATTAAGAATCCTCTTTCCCCTTTGTAAGGAAAGTTATAGTTCATGTGCAAGTTAATTCCAAACAATTTAAATGAATATAACAATGTGAAACCCAATTATTTCAAGATACTAATAATTGCAGCTCCTAAAACGAACTTTTAATGAACTGTAAAACCGCCCACCCACACTACATCACTTCCACTTGATATAACTTTAACACCTCTGATATTTCATGCGTTTGTGAATATTCCCCAACTCGGCTAATTAGAGACGTAAACATTTCGGGTCGGAGAATCGTGCCCAATTAAATTTAGCCCAGACCCCAGACAAGGGCAATATAAAACTGAAAAATTATGAACCAAATTCAGGCTCATAATAAGAATGCAATAAATGGGGAAATGTGCCTGAGAATGGCCCCAATCTACTAGATTTCGGAGAATTTACGCATTTAAGAGTGAGTCCTGCGTCCGCACAGGACCCATTCGAGTGGCGAGCGTGGCAAGCATCCGAATTGCTTCTGCAATTGTCCCCAGTTTGTTTGTTTTGCCTCTGCCCTCGAGCGTGTTAATTTTCGGAGGGGATTCCCCATTCTCTGTGCTGATTACCATGCATGTATGTGAGACGGAGCCAAAGTATTTTGGGGGGAGCAAAGGCTTCCAGTAAACACTGGCTAAACAATTTAATTAATAAAAATATGCAAATTTAATTAGAGAGACCACCCGGGGGGAGCTTGCACGCTTGCTTGTTAAGAAACATTTCGTTGGCCAAAAGTTTTCTAAGCCATTTTGCGGGCATTATGTAAACATTTTTTCGAGACAATAAGCCCCTTTTTAGCCATGCTCAAGTGAGTTTTTAAAGCCTTTTTTGTCTAAGTATTTTTTAATTGTTGCCCGGTTGAGGTAAACTTTTATGGTGCTCCTTACATGAATTAATTGAGTATGCAAAGTTCTCGCATTCAAGTATTTTTACAGGCCCCAAGATAAAAAGGAAAAAACAGGATAAGTTTGGGATAAGGTAAGGAGATGGCAAAAATGTGATAGCAAATCCGAAGACCCAAATCAACTGCCCTTTTACAGTCGCTCTCGCTCATTCTGTGTCGTTCTGTCTCTTCTGATTCTCCGCTCTGCTTGTTATTTCCCTTTTTGTAAATTTAAAGAAAACAAGGATTTGCCACAAATTGTCGCAGTTGAAGGAGCATTTGGTAAACAACCGGCGGGCAGAGCATTAAATTAAGTAGTGCTTTCGACGCCTTTCATTTCACTCGGAGCACCTGAGCGAGAGAATTGAATTTCCCCCAGATATGTATGTATGGCACTTGCCCAAGAAAGTAGGCAACATAAAATGAACAAAGTCTGGAAAAAAGGTGTTGCATAAAACAGTGGCTATGAATTGTTCAAAGGGGAAAGGTCCTTGGCAATAAATGATTGAAATTCTAGGATTCAGTTCTTTTAATTTTTTTCATAAATAAGTTGAGTATTTTTAAAGGGGATGGAATATAAATTTTAGGCAAAGAAAGGGGTACAGCTTTAAGCTATTTAGTAGAAGGAGACGATCGCTTTCCTTAGTTATTATAGGATTTTTTTTAAATAGTTGAGCCATTTAAACTTATTTTTAAGGTAACTTTTCCTTATCTTATACCCCTTTTATTTTGGAAATAAATCAATTTTAAAAATATAACTTTTTTGTACTTAAGGGCTCTTAAAAACTATAAGAATTAAAGGATATACGACCGCAAAAAAAGCAGGCCTAAAACCACAGAGGAAACTATAAAAACACTTTACTTTTTATAACTACATGTAAAAGGGCGAAATGTGTAGCTATTAAAAAAAAAAAAAAAGTCACAAAAAACCACAATAACCAAATAAAGCACAAAAACATAATCCCTTTCGTTACAGCTTTAGTCCCGCAAAAAATTGGATATTCATTTGAAATAATGTCATAAAATGCATGCAAAAAAACGCAAGGATTATTGGCCTTTATCCTGCATGTAAGGCTTAGCCTGGGGACACTGTGCAAAGCAATCTCTCACGTTTACTTCCTCCGCACCTAAGCGGCTTTTGCGCTGCACCACACTTAAATACATTTTTAATTTTCATCATTTTCCAATTAGTGTAGCTTGTTTTTATTCCATAAACAGTCAGCCTCCATTTTATGGCTAAACTAAATGGAATTAAATTGCGCATTTATTAAACATGAAATACAAGATACTCTTTGAGGCATTAAGGACATGCTCCACTTACAATTCGATTGAATTTTGTTTAAGTTTGGCTGCTCCCCGGCCAAGTCAATCGAGTCACTGAGCAGATGAGCAATTTCGGGGCCAATCAGAGTTCACAACTGTTGTTATTAATGCAGGGAAATTAATTTCAATTGCCGCTGTTTTAAGTGCAGACAACTTCTACAAGTTTAAGACGAAGTTCGCGCTAAAGTTTCAACAGTTGAAGCGGCAAACCGCAGTAAGGGAGTTGTGCTTGCCGTAGAAACATTAAACTATGGGGGCGTCTTAATATGAGAGGACAGAGAGTAAAGCTTAAAATGATTGCGATAATCCAAGGGACTTACTCGATCCATGCCAAGCGGCCATAAAGCCAAGGGGCCGGGACCAACTTCAATTTTGCAGCATAAAATAAAGATTCTGGCCGATACAACAAGGAAAAAGGTCGCCGAGGCCAAAAGCGAACCCAGATCGGCCAGTAAGGACAAAGGGGAAGCAACAAATGTCCTGTGCATAGAGCACACATCATCATCCCGGACCCGCCACAATGGTCTTGGGTTCCACATGTTGACTTTATGGCTTAGGCCAGCTAAGAAGCAATTTCTGAAGGGGCCAGCAAAAGGGAATTTTGCCGAATTATAAACATATGAAAATTTGATCCATAAAAACATAATTAAGTTGGAGTTGAGTCAATAAGGCTTACAGGACCTTGTCTTAAAAATTCGACACTTACGTAAGAAGGTCTTTGAAGGTAGTTAATTAAGAAATATCAAAATCTTAGAACAATGCTTAGTCGGTTTGATAAACAAGGTTGCCTTTAACAACACACTTTTTGTTATGTTCAGTCCCTATAATATATTGAGATATAAAAGATAGATCTACTTCGGCAAGCGGAAATAAATCAATTTTACCAGAACGTTCCTATGTCCTATAAATTAAATCAAATTGCAAGTCTTTAAAATACTTAACATTATAATTTTAATATACAATTGAAGGTAAGTGACAATTTAGTGTTTAAAAACTTTTTATATTTTATTGGAAAGAAAACTGCTTTATGTGTAATTTTCAAAAACTTTATAATGGAATATTGATTTTAAATCGATAAACATCGATTGAGATATAAAAGATAAATACACTTCGGCAAGCGTAAATAAATCCATTTCACCAGAATGTTCCTATTGTCCTATTTAAATCAACTTGCAAGTCTTTAAAATACTTAACGTTATAATTTTAATATAAAATATAAGGTAAGTGATAATTTTGTGCTTAAAAATAAATATTAAAATTTGAGCCATTACATAAAACTGGAAAGTAACGAAGTTTCCTATGTTTTCGAATGGAAATATTGATTTTAACTCGATAAACATCGGAGCTTTTCTTGCCCTTATTGACAGCTTTCTATTTATATTAATTGAGAAATATTCGCAAATACTCTTAAACTAATATAACTAACTTAAATAGGTTTTGCCAGAAAGTACTGGTGGAATAGTTTATAAAAATTAACACTTCTTTTTTTTTAATTAGAAGCTACGCTATAAGGTTAATCATTTTTGAATTAAAAAAATAATTGATAAAATAAGGAAACATTTTCTGGGAAACAGTACTAAGGCTTTAATTTTATTTTAATAAAACATCTCAGCAAATTATTTTTTTAGGGAAAATACAATGATAATTTCCAATTAAATTGCACATAGGAAAAACATTTTTATCTTGTTCATGTTCTGGACAGAAATGTTTCTAGATTCTTACCATTTTCGTTGGGAAAATAACAATTATTTAATTTTTAGGAAATGCATTAACTGAGTATCTACAAAATATTAAACTGTGGGATCTTTGGGATTTCGATCTGACCTCCAATACCATGTAAGCATAATTTAGTTCTAAACACATTTAAAAAACCAAAAATTTTATTAAAAAATCTAGTAATCGGTAGTGAACATATTAATTGTAATATTTTGTTGAATAAATTATTATTTTCTAGCTTTAAATATAAAAAAGTAACCATTCAAAATGAAATATTCACTTCACAGATTCGAATTCTATTGGAACGGTGCCAAAAATTATGCAAATCCATTTTTTTGGGACCAAATTCATTTTAAATATCTATATTTTGTTATCTCTAATATTTTGTAAAATTCGTTAAGGCACCATTTCAAATGATTTCAACTCCACAGCGACTAGTCTACCGCTCACCTTTTCACAAAAATTCACACGACACTCGCCAAAAGGACTTCCAACTAAAAGTTCGAATATTCCACTGAAAAAAGCGCAAACACAAAGTTCAAAAAAACGTTGAAAAACGATTTTCTAGAATGTTTAGGAATACCGAACGATGCTTCTGGCTCGGCTGCTGCTGACTGCACGGCTTTGAGACTGAAACGTAAGTGAAATCGGCAGCCAAGCAGGCCGCGATTTATACGAGGCGAGGATACGAAAGATTTCAACGCGTTCAGGTGGGACCCGGACTCGGTCCCGGACCCGACGTCGAATCCCGAAGTCCGGTGCCGCCGAAGTCCGCCCGCCCACAACGCAGGCGACATCGACGGTTGGCATATTTCGGTGAGGATTTTGCGCAGTCATGGGCGCTGGTGGGTGCTGGCCACCCAGTCGTATACGCAACACGTGGCAAAAGGGCAACGGCAACGGCAACCAGTCGGATACGTATTATTTGGCTATCACTTTATTAATCATCTATTACGCACAATTATCGAAGTGTTTATCGGGGCCAGCGGCCATCGATCATGCTATCAGCATCGGACTAATCAGCATCTGATTATTTTCAATTAGTTTTTGGCCAGCCCCGGCAGCTGTCAGCCAGAAAATCCAATCTAAATCTCCCCAATAAACTAGATTATTATTAATTCTTCGCGGCATTATCTCATAAATGGCATTTACATATCTCTTGCCTTTTTTCCCGTGACTAATCACTGGGGGAGATTACAGGCCCCAATTATTTGGGAATTTTTTCGCATACTCACAATTATTCGCTTATCAAATGTTACCAAAACTAAATAGCGTGATGATGAAATTATATGATAAATGATATGCAAAGTTAGTAACGGGGAAACCGGAATGGCAATGCTTGGTCTGGCCAATGTAATTGAGTAGGCAGATTTCCACATCAAAATCGAGTAACTCCTTAGTGATAAGTATATCAGAAATGTGACTGAAGAAGAGGGTTTTATTTGGTTAATTTGTTCTTATTTTAATTTGTAAATACCAGTCTCTAATGTACTTTTGCTTGCAGACTTTATATAATTTTAATTAGTTAATTCTATACCTTAAATCCTTTCCTAAACTTTAAACCTAAAACACTTTATTGCAAAGCCTTTATTTATATATATAAAAAAGTACATATTCCCTACATTATATCTTGACAATCCAATCATTATTTAACTCTCTTTTTGCTTTGACTGAAGTAAAATCATCCCCAATAATGAAAACGCCAACGGAAGTGGTAAAAGTCCAAATGCGTATGTGGGGAATCCTTGCTGCTCATATCCGTATAGCAAAAAAAAACCATGTTTATCTTCGCATATGTATGGATTTTATGGCACCCACAGAAAGCGCTGCTAATGATAATGTGGACTGATAAAAGCTTTACAATGTTTTTGTTCTTGTTGCCAGCGACGTGTCCGGCTTGGCATCGGTTTTTGTTCTATTTTATTTTTTTCGGCTAAAACGTGATACTAATCTCTGGGGCCGCGACCTTGCCAACGCATAAAAAAATGGCCCATGGATCTCAACTTGAAATTGGACAAGACAGCCGTTGAACTTGGACATTCAGCTGTCAAAGTTACTCCCAGGCCCGGCAGTCCAATCCATAAGACTAATTAAGAGGAATTATGCAGGCAAATAAGAACTTTCGCTCAAGCCCAAACCCGCAGGTCGGTCGGTCCTCATACATACATAATTCGTCAGAGACATCCAGCCAACATCAAAGAAATTGCATTTTGCTGTACTCCCACTGGATGTTGGTTCGGAATCGAGCTGATTTATGGAACGAACTATATAAGTGTAGGACGCTTCCATATAAATCTGTTCCTATGAAAATTGAAATTGACTTTGTTGTAAGTGTATCGCGTTGCGGTGACATCCCGCTGAGCAGCGTCCGGGCATAATGCATATTTGGATTTTATTAGCACAAAAGGATGCCAGCGAAGGGATGTGGGGTTGGCATCCACTTTGAGCTGCGATAACTCAGCAAGAATCTGAGCCATTTTCCGCGGACAAACACTGCCAGCAATGCAGCGGCCATACGGCTTTATGCCTGATTTGAGGATATGCAGATACAGAAATGGCATAGGTTATCTATGCATATTCATGGGCATTAATTTAAAGTCATTTGATATTGAATTGATACATATGTATGCAAATATGTAGCCTGTGATTTTTATCGACGATTGGACAAGTGTAATTAATTTTTTATTACTAACTTTATTGCGTGATTGTCATTGATTTAATTGATTTCATTAAAAAAAAAACAGGAGTAAGCGTTGTCTTAAAAAAAAACTCAAGCCGTATAACGAATTTAGTATAGATTTATTACTTTATAGTATCAAATGTATACTCAATAGCATAGTTTTTATATTCTGTAGTTTTAATATGTATTTTCGAGTATTATTTGTATTCAAACCTACATCGAAAATTCGATAACATATCACGTTAGCCTGAATCTAGTGCTTTTCTGTTTGTCGCGTTAGTAATTATACCCTTGCAGAGGGTATTATAATTTTGACCAGATGTTTGCAACGCAGTGAAGGAGGCATCTCCGACCCCATAAAGTATATATATTCTTGATCAGTATCACCAGCCGAGTCGATCTAGCCATGTCCGTCTGTCTGTCCGTCTGTCTGTCCGTCTGTCTGTCCGTCTGTCCGTCTGTCGGTTTCTACGCGAACTAGTCTCTCAGTTTTTGAGCTATCAAGCTGAAATTTTCAGCATAGTCTTATTTCTTTAGCACGCAGTATATATGTCGGAACGATCGAAATCGGACTACTATATCCTATAGCTGCCATAGGAATGATGGTGAAATTAATGTAAAAAAAATTTTAACTTCTCTGTTTTTCAACGTATTTCTATGAATTTTGAGATATAGCAGTTTTTTATGGTTCTAGAATTACGGTTTTCATTTCATTAAAATCGGACCACTATATCATATAGCTGCCATAGAA
>VNKF01004317.1:0-27276 GCA_008044355.1 Drosophila lacteicornis
CAGCGATGTAGGTGATGGTGTGGGTCTTGCCCTCAGGGTCCACGAAGGAGAAGGATCCCTTGACGGCGATGGCCTCATTCTCGGCTCCAGGGTTGGTCAGCTGACCCTGCTGTTGCGCGTTAATGCCATTGCTGGTCTCCAGACTGTCGGGGGGAAATGGGTTTAATCCTGGGCCGAAACTGATTCCTGTGAGGCAGTGACTTACCTGTAAGAGAAGCCCTCGGGCTGAACGTCGGAGTCCAAGCGCAGGACCTGGGCATCCGTATCAGCATTGGGGCGCGCGGCAGCCACGGCGAGGAGAGCGAAGGCGAGGACGATGGCGAATTTCATGGTGACGGTTTAGGCGTTGATCGTTGAAGACTCAAAGATTACTAAAGTATTAGGCCTACGGCCTGCCTATTTATAGTCCGAGCCATTTGGGCTCAAACATAGGCCTAAAAACTAGTTTGATTTTAATGGCTAAACGCAGACTACCACCTAGAGTGGTTCATAATTTGGGCCAATAAAATATGTGCATGGGAATTAGCTCGAAGACGAATTAAAACCGAAAAACCAAATAGTCGAAAGTGTTTTATTTTAATTTAATTCGAATGATTTCGGTGTTCTGGTTCTCTCTGGGACTCGACTGAGTCCGATCGATTCGATCGATTCCATGGCCTGTTTGCCCCTCCTGATGGTGCGATTCAATTAACACCACCCGAGTTGGCTCCAAGTGCTAATTGCATTTGCCGCCTATAAATGCCATAGCGCCGGAGTCCGGTCCAACAGTAAGACTCCTAACCGAAGCTTGAAAACCTCTCGAACCTCCAAACTCCAAACTCCAAGATGAAGTGCATCCTCGTGTTCGCCTGTCTCTCGATGGCCTGCCTGTGCCTAGCCGCTCCCGCCCCGGAAACCGAGATCGTGAAACTGGACTCGGAGGTCAATGCCGACAGCTACAGCTACGGCTTCGAGACCAGCGACGGCACCAAGCAGGAGCAGCACGGCACCTTGAAGCAGCTGAGCCCCGAGGAGGATGCCCTCCAGGTGGCCGGCTCCTTCAGCTATGTGGGTGACGATGGCCAGACCTACACCGTCACCTATGTGGCCGATGAGAACGGTTTCCAGCCCCAGGGAGCCCATCTGCCCGTTGCCCCCCAGGCCTAAGTTTTAGGAGTTAATTGAATTGTAAATAAACAAGAGTGGAGAGTGTTTATTGCGAAAGTAGGCTATCCCAAACTGAGAATAGTATTTTTAGAGCAACACGAAAGAAAACTCTGTAATTAGATCTTATACTTGAATATTAAATAAAGAATTCATTGAAGAGAGCGAACAACGGAGTGTTTTTATTTAAGGAATTAATTTTTAATTAGGAAAAATCTTGGACTTGAATCAATATTAGTTCACCTTAAAATGCTGTCTGAGAAAGGGAAATTAAATAATAAAAACTTGTACAGAGAGAATTATGGCTTACAGAAATTGAGAATCCGCGTTCTCAAAAACGTACTATTCTCAATTTAAGAAAGGATTTTTTTTTTTTAAATTAGTTGAAGTATGTTTTCCTTACCTACAGACAAAAAAAAATTAAAATGTAAACAAAGGTACTCACACCAAAATTGAGAACAAATATTCTTGAATTGAAATGGTTTTATCTCTAAATTAAGTACGTCTGTACTCAAGTTTAAAAAGAAGGGGTGAGATGGAAAGGGCGGCAAAGTCCCCCTCCTCTCTCGCTATATCTTCATTTGTAAGAAATTCAAGTATTTGTATATTCATTGAAAGATATACTTATATATATTTATAATTAGCAGTACATACCAGTGAGAGAAGACGCTTAATTCAGATGTCCTGGAAACAAAATCCTTCAAATAAGATCCCTGAAGACCCCGTAAGAAAAACCACTTGACTTCGAGTATCGAAAGATCGGCTTTAATGCGAGTAACAAGGAATAGAGAAACAATGCACGACACTGACTCGACTGACTGACTGACTGACTGATCACTTACTAACTGAAATGGCCAACTGGCCCACCGACTGGCTGCCATGGGACGAGGGACAGCTAGCCCAGGCCAGGACCTCAGCACCTCACTCTATGGCCGGGGGCTTGGCATGGGGGATTGGTTTTTTTTTGGGATTGGGTCTCTACTTGGGCAGATGGGCGCCCTCCGGCTGGAAGCCATTCTCGTCGGCCACAAAGTTAATGGTGTACGTCTGGCCATCGGGAGCCACCCAACTCACAGAACCTCGGATGGAGATGGACTCGTTCTCGGTGCCCGCGTTGTTGACCACACCCTCCTCGGTGCGGCTGGTGCCGTCGCTGAGCTTGTAGCTGAACTTGTAGCCGCCGATGCCGATGTTCTCCGACTCGTACTCCACCACCTCCACGTCGCCCTGGGGCCGGGCACTGGCCAGGGCCAGGAGCAGGGCCATCGAGCCAACGACTAGCATCTGGAAGTGCGAGGTTAGAGGTTATCCTGATTATCCTGACTATCCTGCGCAGATATATCCACTGTCCTACCAATTTCATCATGTTGAGAGTTCGCTACGGTTCTCGGGGATTGCTGGCACACAAACTGGCGGTTGTCTAATGGTGGCTCTGCATCGCTGTCCACTGCATTTTATACTGCACCGCGCAGCCGCATTTGCAAACGTCATAAATTTGCACAATTGTCGAAGAAGCCAGTGCCAGTGCCAGAGCCAAGCGGCCGGCTAAATGTTTTTCTCTAGTAGTTTTTCCATTTTATTTTTTGCCATAGTTCGCCTGAGATTTCAATTGCCAGCGATGCACCGGAGTCGCCAAAGTCGCTGCGACAAGTAACATTTAAAGCGGCTTTGTGCTGCGGCATACTCATCCGAAGGTATTACTATTATCGCTTTGCACCCACACTCAAAAAAAGCACGCTTCGAAGGGGGCATGCTTCGAAAAAAGCACGCTTCTGTGCTTAGCAAATCTCCCTGTAATTTATCAATCAGTTCCCCTATTTTTAAATTGTTTCTTTTTTTAATGGCCTTTCTCACTTACATTTTAAGTAGTCTTTAATTGTTCTTACAAGGAAACTGTCTATATATTTTATTTTAAAAGAGAATTCAGGAATTCTTACAACTTAAACTATAAAGAAAATTAATTGAATTTAAATAAAATGAATTTAGTTTTTTAAAACATAAGTTTTCATATAGAATTCTGATTGCTTTTAAAATAGCATTTATTTATCCTTCTTTAGCAGGCTTTAATTGATCTTACCAGGAAACTGTATATATATTTTATTGTAAAAGAGAATTAAGGAATTCTAGCAGCTTAAAATATATAGAAAATTAATTAAATTTAAATAAAATGAATTTATTTTTCATATATAATTCCGATTGCATTTAATTGGGCATTTACTAAACTATTTTAAACAGGCTTTAATTGTACTTACGAGAAAACTGTTTATATGATTTATTTTAAAGAGAATTTAAGTATTTTATGCAGAAAATTGATTAAATGAATTTCCTTTCTCTTTTCTTATATAATTTTCTTGAAATGTTTTTAGTTTAGTCTCTCTTTTAATATCCTCAAGTACATGTTGCTTATTTTTCAAATCTGGAACATTCTAATTATTTAATCTAATTATTTATAATTTAATTTATTTTTATATATTAACATATGTATTTATATATTTTTAAATTCCTGTTATAATTTCTAGCTACCTGTAATACTCAAAATAATAATCAAAAGTAGGTCGCTTGGCCTGATCATCTAGTTTTTCTCCAAGTGACTGACTCGAAAAAGTTCATGATTCAAGATGATGATGTATTGGAAAAGGTTGCGGGCTGAATTGGCCAGTCAGGCTGCTACCGGGGGAATACCTCGGCCAGAACCATGGGAAGCCAGAACCAGAACTGCCTTTCGGCAGCCAATTGGAAATCGAATTTGAAGTCGAAAACCAAGGAACTAAGTTCAAGTGCTGTCAACGGCAATTTGCAGGGCGGCAAGTTCAAGACATGAACACGAACACGGAGACGAAGACGATCACGAGCACGAGCTGAGCCATGTGTGATGGCCAAAGTGCAGATGGAACCGCAAGTTGACTTTTGGCATATGCAACGGCCTTTACAGATTGATGTACCTGCCCGGTAACAAGCACCAAAAGCAGCTGGAAATAAATATAAAAAATCCAACGAATAACCTACAACTACAACGTTCGCATGCAATTTAAATCTGCGATTTTTTTTTTCCTTTTCAGAGTCTGACTCTGAGTCTCGGTTTCTGTTTCTGTTTGCCAATTTATGCCACCTTCGTTGACCGCTACAGGCCGGCTAAAAAAAAAAAAAAGAAGAAGCGCCAATCCGGTCATTCGGGTTTTCGGCCTCTGGTTGACCACGGTTCTGTGTGTGTCCCATCCTCCTCCAGCCAAATGACCCACGAATTGCCCGCGAACTGTGCCATCAACGTCTTCATCTCGATCCTATCGCCTATCGCCTGGGTGTTGTACATCGTTATTGGCATTTCCTCAAATGCCGTTCGAGAGCTTGATTCTTTGGCAGCTGCGCATTTGACATTTTGACCATTTTTCACTTAATTCCTTCCCAAACTATACATTTTTTGTGGTCCATCATTAGCAGGTGAATAATTAAATTAAAGCAGAAATAGATGAAGAACAATTTTGGCTATATTTTATATATGTTTTCATAGAAAATCGTGTCAATAAAATTCGCATAAACATTAATATGGCAACAATCAACTCAGTAAATATAAATAAATTCAGAAGAGCAACATGTAAGTTCCTCGGTAATTAATGTGGGTTCAGTCCGAAATGAAACAATAAATTAAAGACTTAATTAATTGGGTTAGGCCGCCGCTGCCGCCGCCTACGAGTTGAACTTGAGTCGCCGGGGGCGCCGGGGGCCCTTGAAAATGGATCTGAATCCATTCATTTCGTGACTGCATAATATTTATTACTCGCATTTGGGTCTCTGCTCGCTCTCCGTGGCTTTTGGAGGGCATCTGCAACGGCTGATGCATTTATCATGCTGGATTTGCATAATTAATCTGGCTTTGATCGATCGCTGCGAGTGCTAATCGGCATGGGGGCGTTGTCATTCACACATTTCGACAAGCGAAGTTTTGGGCGAAGTTCTTCCTTATCGCCATCGCCTGTCGTCTTTGCGAAATATATACAATCATTTACATAACTGTTCTAATCAAGCCACTATCGACAGGTTTTTCAGCTTCTTGTTCGGGGACTGTCGCTTTCAATACACAAATACAAGATGCCCGCTGAGAGACACCATATGCCAGGCCAGACTCCGCCGCCGCCGATTCAATAGATATTTATGTAGATGCGTCTTCACATTTACGTCTTCAAGGTCAGCGCCAGATGCTGCTGCTCCAACGTCTGTCCAGCTCGCTCTCTGTCCAACCATCTGTCCCTCCGCCGGTCCAGCGGTCCATCTGCCCATTCAGCTGCCGTTTCGGCCTGGCTTTCGAGCGTTGCCAACGCGCGCACGCACCTCACCAAACTTGGTCAGACCGGCTTCAGTTCGGTTTTTGGGACTCGAGGCACTCAGAAAAAATTATTTCTATTTACTTTTTGGCTCCAAAAAAATTATCATTGAATTTAATTAAAGATTTGGCTCTTACATTTTGGTTATTTTGTTCGCAAAATAATATATATAAATATCTACCTGGAATACTTCAAAGAAAACAATGTTATTTAGGAATAGAAATAATTGCACTATTTTTATCGAGGTTTTTTTACAAGTTAATCTATATATTTGTTTTTAATAATATTTGTAACTCTTCAAAATAAAACCATTTCATCGTTTATTGTTCATTTTTCTGAGAAAATAATATTTTTTGATGTTAAATTTTTAATTACAAAAATCTCCTTAAATCTCTTCTTTTGTTATTGAAGGGTTCTGCTAACTCAAGGTCAAGGTCACCGAAAAACAGTCTGAACTAATACCAAATCACCTACAAAAAAATCTACAAACTTAACAATTAATAACAAATTTCTCTCAGTTTACTCTTCGGCTGAAATCGAAGATTCCCATTCGGGTTTTTGCCCGTTTTCACGTTCAGCTCGTCTCCTCTTCAACTGGGTCTGCGAAATTAGCACTTGAACGTTAATGGCAATGTTTTAATAGCCGGTCCCTCGCCGCCTCATCCCCCCTTTAAATATGTAAATGTCACATTGCTGTTGTTTTTTAATTTCTTTTTTATCACTATGACCGCTCGTTTCGTAATATTTGCATTTAGCAAAATGGAAAAAAAATACGCAAACGGATTCGCAAATTCTTCGGCTGACACCTGACATTCAGAATCGTGCGTATAATTTAATTTTATTGCAGGTTTTGACCATATTTGATGGCTTACCTCTGGCCTGAATGCAACGCATCTTGGGCCCCAAACTCTGACGGAACGATTGATTGCCGTGAATAGCCATTAAAACGTTTTTTTTTTTTACCACAGCAGGTTTTTTGCTCATTAAATAACCAGAATATTTTCAATGAAATGCCTCAAGAATTCCTTCTAAGCGGAAGAGAATATATTTTGTTTTTAATAAACTTGTAAGCGAAATACTTAAGTATTTATATAATCTAATATTTTTCCCAGGGGAGTCACATGTTCTTTAATTTAGGGGTTGACATTTCTTAAACTCAAACGAGTTCGTTGTTCTCAACTCTTTCGGACAGAAAATCAAATGACTTAGGCAAGAAGCTCGAGATTGGTTTCGGTTAAGCTTTCATTGTCGCATACTTTTAGGCGGTATAAAATACGGAGATTTCATAAAAATGCTGTAGGTTTATATACTTATAGGAGACAGCAATAATAAGATATGAAAATATACAACAAATATACATTAGAGATTAATATTAAAGTAGAAAAGTAAAAAATTGTTTTTTTATTTTAATACTGGCTTCATTTTCAATAAGTTATATTTGTGCATCTATCGATAAAATATTTACAAAGCCACGATATTTATCGTGCTTCTTGTCAGTTTTTCGATTGTGGAATACACATTTTTTTAAGGCTGTCTAAAAAGCCTAAACTTAATTAAATTAGTAAGCATCAAATATTTATATAACGCTGCATTAATTTTCTGGGTTTGCATGCGAACAAATAACAAATAAATATGTACGCAAATATTGTTAAAAATGCAATATAAATCCTGGAAGTTAACCAGCTTTTACCTCTATTTACACAGAATCTTTAAAGCATATTTAATTGATCTCTTCTCATCTTTAATTGGGCGGAAAAGGTTAAAACTCTTGATTTACAGCCATTCAAACAAAAAACCCGTCATACCCACTCGAAGACACATTTGCCCATCATTTCCTTAATCACCATGAATTTATGTAATTTTGCTTGCATATTATCAACACCAATTCCCTTGCACAACAAACTAGTTTTGGATCGATTGTTTTTTTATTTCATGCAACTTTGTCAGCTCTTCTTATAGTCTAGCCTAAAACAGTTGGCAAACTGTTGTAATAAATTCGTGGTGGAAACTTAATGGGGAATAGGCTTTTAACCAGCCAGAGAGGAGAGTGATTTGCCTGACAGCTTGCGCACCTTCAGACCCTGTTCCCGCGAGGGCCGATGGTTCTTGGCCAGGTTGTTGGCATTCTCCAGATCCTGGGCAGCCGAAGATCCACTCAGCACCTTGCCGATCTCATCACGGAAAGTGCCATCGGGAAGAGTGTAGCTGGAGGTGGAAAATAGTGGTTCAATTAGTTGCTTACATTTTGTTATAAGGGTCTGATTTATAGATTAGATCAAATTGATATTATATGATGCATTTTAAGGTCGAAACTATATTACTTTTAAGATAAATTTATAGACAAAATGTGAAATAATCAGATAAATCAATATTTTCTATTAATTATCATTTCAAGATCATAAATACATATATAACATAAAAGAGCAAACGTTAATATTTTCAGGTAGAATGATGTAGAATAATGTATTTAATTATAATAAGTAACTCTCTTTAAACAAAACTTTTATATTTAGGAATAAAATAGGGTATTTTCAAAAATCTTGTATAATGTTTGAAAGCCCTAATTTAAACTCTAATCAAAATAATAATTTAGATATTACATTAATTAAATTTCTCTTATTTCTTTGAACCAATTTTGTCATATAAATCATATAGAAAGTAAACCTACTTGAACTCGTATCCATCGGGTGTTGGCACATAGCTGAACTGCTCCAGGGTGACATCGCCCAGCTTGATGTCGAGCACGGTGCCGGGTGGAAAGGAGGCATAGTTCAGATTGGCGCCGAACAGGACACAGGCCACCAGCAGGATGAGGCCCTGGACCAGCTTGCTGTTGAGACTGAGCCCCGTGCTCCCGGACTCCCTCTTGCCGTTTCCACGACCGATGCCTGCCAGCGGGTTGAGACTCATTGCGGATTAGATGGTGGCGCCGACTCGGGACAAATACAACTTGCTGCCAAGGCGGCTGGGAGCACAATGAAGGGTCTTCTTCGAGGCCACTGGCATAAGACACATGGCGGGAGCCCATAATGATTTGGTTTGTCCAAAACAAAACGGGGAACCGCAAACTGCTGAGTAAGCTTCGGCGGAGACGCCGCGCCGTGGTTGCCCAATCCCTCGGCGTTGAGTTGAGATTTGGATTTGGAATTGGAATTGGAAATGGAAATGGGATTTGCATAACGAAAGCCGAAGAGTTCCACGAGTCGATTCAATGGGGCGTCAGCATGCGACTCAAAAATTGTGTGCATTACATTTTTAATGCCATTAAATTGGAAATCTAATCATCCAAGCTCACGGAAAGAAAGTCTTGACTTTGCCGGGTAGTGACTGGAAAATACCCTTACTTAGATATTAATATAAGTTTCAATAAAATGTACATATATTGATTTGTCAATAGAATTTATATTTGAGTTTTCTTTTAACCTAAATTAATGGAAAAAGGGACCCCTGACTTATTGCTTCATAATTACTATTGAATTAAATTTTCTCTTTAGTTTGACTTATGTTTAAAAAATTAAATTTAGTATTTTAAAAGATGCAATCACCAATCACAACATACAACATCTCAACTACCTTGCAATCGCATCAAAGAATTCCCCATTAAATAAAATAACTATTAATTTCAAATTCATATTTTCAGATCATTAAGGTTTTTCTAAATCCCTTAAACGTTTTCCCTTGATTTTTATAAAAGTCAAACACTTCCAAATAGTCAAGACAACCCAAAGCCAGCTTCAGAGAAACAGTAACTCATTTTTATGCTGTTCATGTTGCAATCTGCGTATCTCGAAATGATTAACGATTAACGAGCAGAGCCCAGCTCTCTTTAGAGCTTTATTTTAGCCAAGTTAGCCACCGAGCTGCCAAGAAAAGAGCTTTCGAGCCACGCTTAATACACTGATAAATTATGCGGATTTTTAATGATCTATCATAAAAACAAAGGCAGCAAAGAGGTTTGCTTAACTCTTATCCGGTTTGATTTTGTGGGCCGTCACATAGGGCTGGAAACCGTTTTTGTTGGCCTTGTAGAGGACCTGGTACTGGTAGCCATCGGCGGAGATGAAGCTATAGCCGCCGCGGTACTCCACGGGCTTCGGTGTGGTCACCTCTTTGGGGTCTTTGGGGTCACCCGTCTCGGGTCGGACTGTGTAGGTGATGTCCTCATTCCGCTGATGACCGTTTTCTGTGTGGAAGCTAGATGGTTGGGAATATCCGTATATATATCTGAATTCCAGATAAGGTGAACTCCAGTGAACTCTTACCCGAAATGAAGCGCCTCTTCCCGTTCGCCTTTCTCCAGAGCCGCCGATGAAACCAATGCCGACAGAGCGACTACCAGCAAAATCTGACCAAACTTGGGAGAAAATAATATATTAAAAGGTAATAAATAAGGTAATAAATCTAATAAAAGTCTTACTTACCAATTTCATTTTTTTAAGGCTTTTAATTCGGCTTAATTTAATTTTAACTAGAACTCTAGAGCTTCGTTCTTGTCTGCTTCGTTGTCCAATTTCAACTGAAGTTATTCTGCGATTCGAGATGAGCCAAGCAGCCAAAATAAGTCAAAGAGTTGGGAATATAATGAAAACAAATATCTGCGCCGTCGGGTATTTAACAATGAGTCGTAGCCAGAATAAGATTACGTCATTGTTTATGGCACAACTTTTGTTCTAAGCGGGCAAAGAAGAAAGGTGATTATTGTTGAAGATTTAAGTTTAAAGAAGAGGGAGTACTCTTTGGGTTTTTTTATCAGAATATTTACATTATAGAGTTTATTTTGAAATTTGATTTATATTTTTTAATAAATAAATAAGATCAAAATAAAAGTGGTGTTCTTTGAAGTATATTTATTATTAATGCATTAATATTTTGTTTTGGTTTAAGATATAAATACATATAAAAATTTCAAAATATTAACCTAGAATTGCCCTAAAGAGAGGCATTTAAATTCGATTTATTTATATTTATTTATATAGTATTTCCCCACCAACTTCAACATAAAGTATATAAACCCTCACATAAATGGCGGGTATACTTTAAGTATTTCAGTGATTTAATTTAACGGTTCATTTAAAGGCTTATAAACAAAGTAATTATTGTTTTGTAAACATTGTGTTAATGGAGGTATTTATTTGTGGCTTCAACATTTATTTATAGAGAAAGCCTCCCACTGAGTCAGCCAAATCAACACCTAAGTAGTTGTATTATTTTAATATTTAACAAGAACATCGCGACAGTTGGTCAGATTCCCGCGCTTCACCTCATACCGCGGGCTGTCATCGAGGGCCAGCGGGCAATTTATCAACGGACCTCATCCGAAAATGTGTTTATTTAAGCGATCCGATCCGATCGGATGCGAATCGAGGAACTTAATCGGGCCAACCCTCGGCGAAAATGACGAGAAATCGCAATCAGATCGTTCCGCGCCGTCAAAATTCGCTTTATGAACGCAAATGCGATTCCAAATGCGGGCGTGGAATATGTGCCATCGGTGCGTGGCTAAACGAGGACCAAAACCAAAGCACCCACGAAGCACCCAAGGACCAAAAACCGGGGACCGACAATTGTTGGTTTATGCAGCCGGTGCAGCAGCCGGCTCTGCCTGGTCCACCCCACTGGTGGTTGCTTGGTGGCTAAAGTTTCTCCGCCACATATCCCTGGAATATCCTGTGGGCCGGCTCACAGCTGACGCTGCCGCCGCCGCTGCCAAGAGGAACAGGTTCACTCCGCTCCCTCCAGCCTGGGAGCGCGTCAGCTGGACGCCAGCACGTTACAAGTAGGACAAGCTGCAAACGACATCGCCATTAGCTCGGACAGTTCCAAGGGGGAAGGTTCTATATTAGCGGCATCCATCCACACACGACGGGCACAAGCTGAGCCACCAAATGATAAACACACAAAACACAGCAGCCGCAACAGGGAGGGCACAGTGGTGACAATACTATTAGAATATAATATACTATTAGAATATAATTCAGAAAACCACAAATAGTAAATGGTTTAAGATATAAGAAACCATAAATAAGCTTATATTAAAACCTATATCAGTGAATATTATTAAACATAAATTAGTATTTATTTTTTTACAAAAATAATATTAATAATAATATTATTAAAATCTTTATTACAGTCTCTTGTCTTGGAATAAAAAAATACAACCTAAATCGATATGGAAAATATAATATCTTAACACCAAAACAAGCTATAATCTTTTTATTTTTATATTAATTAAGTCTGGTGGTTATTATAACTAAGACTCGTTTTCTTGTGCATTCCCCCATTTTATATTTAGGTTTTTATATATATTCATATTCACAACTTTAGAAAGCTTTGTTTACCGAGTATATGACGGTCAAACACATTTTTCAGTTGAATTTTTACTTATTTTATATTATTTTCTATAACTAATTCTAAGGAATTTATTGTCATACACATTCTTCAGTAGCCTTCTTATTTATTTTATATTATTTTCTATAACTAACTCTTTGAAATTGATTGTATTTTTATTTATATTTAAGTTTGGAGCTTAATAAAATATTAATTGGAAAAACAGTGATTCAATTTTTTTAAACATTAATTATTCTTCATTAAAAATTACTGCCACTGTAAGTAATTCTGTTAATTTTTCTCCCATTTTTAGTAACTCCAAACCACTGTGCCTGCGCCTGGCAAAAAGTTAATAGACGATTGACTAAAGCCGACATCCCTGCCGTTGTTGTTGGGTGTCCTCCTTCCTTCGTCCAACGTCCTCCGTGCTGATTCCAGGACTTAGCACCCCTTGGCAACAGGCAAAGTGCATTAGCCCAGGGATTCGGGGTTCGGCTTCGGGTTGGTCATGCAGGTGTTGCCCGATCCTGTTGAAAATTGCTTTTGAATTAAAAGTTTTTGCTTGTGGCCGGGCGGGTTTTGTTGTTTTTAGCGATTAGCCCAAGGAAGGAAGGAAGGACGGAAGGGGTTGTCGACCGAGATTGCACACACTCCATTTATTAGCTCTTTGTCAGTCTCTCTAAACTAATCCAATGAGATTTCGGCACTTGCCACTGCACTTGCAATGGCCCAGTTTTTGGATTCCGTTTTGCGAGTGCTCGCTGCATTCGGCACGTGACCGACCCACTGGGGGTCAGAGGTCGCGGTCAAAACCACCTGTGGCTGCCCATATAAAACCCAGGAGCCCGTGACCACAGGCCACAGTTGGAGTTTGAAATGAAGCTGGCCACCACTTTGCTTTGTCTGGTTTGTGTTTCTGTGGGCTGCATCTGGGCCCAGCCGGCGGGTTATCCCAGTGCGCGCCCTCCCCCAGCCACTTATCTGCCCGCCAAGAAACCAGCTCCTCCACCACGTCCGCCTCCTGCAAATAGCTACGGACCTCCGCCCAAGAATGGTAATGGAAAGCCGCCTCCGCCTCCGCCTCCGCCGAAGCCCAACAATAGCTATGGACCTCCGCCCAAGAATGGTAATGGTAAGCCACCTCCTAGTAATGGTTACCTGCCGCCTGGGAATGGAAATGGGGGTGGAGGAGGAGGAGGAGGACCAGGTGGAGAGGGAGGCGGCGAGGTTATTCCCATCATCAAGCTGGAGTCCAAGGTCAACACGGATGGCTCCTATATGGTGAGAGATATTCTAAAATAAGGATTTATTATCAAAGAATATTATAATTTAATTTATAAAGTTTAAATAAATATTAATTTTACTTTTATTAATAATTTATCTATAATTCCAGTATGAATATGAAACCGGAAATGGCATAAAGGCCGAGGAAATGGGCTACCTGAAGAACGCCGGAGTAAAGGGCGCTGAGGCTCAGACCGCCGAGGGTTCCTTCTCCTACACGAGTCCCGAGGGAGACGAAATCATGGTGACCTACATTGCCGATGAGAACGGCTTCCAGCCGATGGGCGATCACCTGCCCACACCGCCACCCATTCCCATTGAGATTCAGGAGGCGCTGGACAAGCTGGCCGCGGGAGGAGGCTGCCATGGCTGCGATGACAACGAGACGAGTGGCGGAGACGACGGAGGTGGTGGTGGCTATACCTACCGAAAGTAAAGGTTTTAAATTTACTTAAATATTTTATTTAATATTCTTTCAAAGCATAAATATCTATCAAGTTGAGTTTATATTAATTTTAAATGCTTTCTCCCCTGCTGCACTTGTAATTGCTAATTAAAATGCTTTAAATGAAATACACTCGACGGCCTACTTATTGAGGACTAGCAAACACCAAGCTGGAATTGGTCCTGGCCTGGTACACCTTGCTCCTGGCCGGGATGGTGTTGCCTGTACAGGCCTCAAATCCACCCCTCCTCTCTGACTATTCCAACCCCTTGAGCAGCACGGAGCGACTGAGCGACGGCTGTGTGACTGGCAACACATGTTTTTTTCCCTGCTTCGTGCCCAACTTTATCCTGTTGATCGCTCGAGGAGGGCTGGCCAGGATTTTTGGGTGTGGAATGGGGTGCCGCAGCCAGGATTTTTGGGTGTGGAATGGGGTGCCGCAGCGATTGTGTCGCAATAATGAAAACATTAGCCTCGTAGCATATTTGTCAGCCAGCCAGGAGCGCAGCTACCAGGGATGAGGGTAGGCTTTGAATGTTAAATTAAAATATACAAAAAAAAATTTAAAAATCTCAGAAAATAATATGATAATACAAAATTGTTTGACAGTTTACATACGATTATAAGGTTTGTTTTTGGAAATACATAAAAATATTTTAAGAAATGTACCAAAAGGTTAAAAATTTTAACTAAATAAAAAATATTAAAAATTGTTCATATATTTTTTAAATAAATTAGTAATAATGGTATTTTTATTATTTAATAGACAGCTTAAAAAGGTTGAAGTTTTTAGCTATATAAAAAATATTAAAACCTTTCCTATTGTATAGTATATAAAGGAATTAGTAAAAATGGTATTTTTATTATAAATAGGTTAAAGATTTTAACTATATACAAAATATTTAAAAATTTTCATACGTATAATTTATAAAGAAACTAGTTATAATGGTATTTTTATTATTTAATAAGACAGCTTTAATACCCATCAGCAAAAGCGCACTAACCGCTTAAGTTGCTTTAAAATTTCCAACTTCAAACTTGTGTTAAACAAGCTTAATATGGAAGTTAGATTATTTAAGATTTTTTTTCTCGTTTTTTTATATTTTAAATGAAGCAATATTTAATATTTTAATTACCTAGATTTCCCTTTAAAAAAAAACACTTTCAATTAACACAATGCATTATTTTTTGGGCCTTTACCTTCCCTCACTCCGCTCCCTTCAACCATAGAGCTCGAAAATCACGACCCACCCCAAACCGCAAATAGTGAAACGATACACGCCAATATATTATGGCATTAGCCTCGTAGAAAGGGGCAACTTCATAATGGGTGAGAGGGGAGGAGTTTCCAGAATGACATTGACGATAGCGAATGCGATTTGTATATGGTGGCATTACAGCAACAACAGCCACAAGGGGCGGCGAGGGGAAACAACAAACGATCGTTTAATTTCAATTAAAAACATTTTCCTTGTGCTCGCAGCCCAAAAGCCAAAAAATAGAGGCCTTGAGGACACACCGGGGGATGAGGCTACTTTGGGCGCAGGAATACGCACACTTGCTGCTACAGGACGCTTAGCTTGGCTTAGTGCTCTGGTGATTGCGAGGACATGATGTTGCACTTGCCGAGCAACCACCAGGACGCACCAGGACCTCTCGCAAAAAGGGATGCCAAATGAGCCGGGGGATGGAATGGGATGATTCTGTTGAGCTGCTGCTGCTGCCTGAGCCGGCAAAGTGCGTAGCTATGTCGAGGCTATAGCCGGTGCCGGTGGACCGGATTCTGGGCTGGGAATTCTTGCACTTGCCGCCAGCCGTCGTGCCCGTCGTGCCCGTCGTGCCAGCCGTAGTATTTTGTGACACTGCAAGGCCGTGGCAAATCCGAAATAAGGGAGCAGGATGCGGCTTCCGCAGGATGGTATAAAAACGGATGGTCGCTCCCAATTGGAACGCAGAATCGAATTCGAACGCGCACGATGCACACGACGGCTCAACTGGACAGTCTCGAGCAGAAGCGCTCCTCGGCTAGCCTGATCTTCCGGATCGAACAGCTGCTCCCGAGTACCAGCCTCTCGCCAAGCACAGCCATTACCACCTCCTCGGTGGCGGCCCCGCCAAGTACGCCCACCACGAGCACCGCCAGTCCCGCCAAGAGGGTGAGAAGTAATCCTCGACCTGGAGTCTACACTGCTCAATACACTCCCAAGGATACCTGCTCGATCCCTGTGCCCACCTCGGCCCTGCTTAGCTCTACGGCCACGCCCACGGATGGAGGACGATCCCATTGCCCGATGGCCAATGGCGAACTGATCGTATCCGCCTCGCTGCTGAGGCAGATCAAGCTCTCCGAGGACGTCTACAGCTTCAATGCCATCTTCGAGCTGCAGGGTGGACAGGTGCGAGTGCGCCTGGTTAGGGATGTGGCGCGGGAGGACGAGATCGTGGCCTGGTTCGGCGAGGAGCTAGTGCTCCTCATGGGCATACCCTTCCTGACGCCCCTAAACATACAAGGTAGGCATCTCCTAAAAGTCCTGGGCTTTCTATAACTAAAAATATATTTTTTAATAATAGATTGTCTTAAAAATTTAATATTTTATTCCCTAAAAAATTTTATTTATCTTTTAATACTTACATTCACGATTTCTTAACCTAATCCCAAATTCTTTCTCTATCTGATCTTTCCAGGAAACAGTCGCTACACTTGCCACCTTTGCCACCTGACCTTCGAGACACCGCATCCGCTGAAGATCCACCTGGCCCTGGGCTGTGGACGCAGTGCCATGGACATTCTGTGGATGCGCCTGCACTATGCCTTAAGGGCGGCAGCCAGAAGCCAGACGGTCACCCAAGGGTCACCCACTCCTGCAGCCTCGTCCACCTCCTCAGCTTCGCCCTCGCACTCGCCGCCGCCGCCTCCACCCCAGATGCCACCCCGGTTCTCCGCCTTCCGACCGATCGCAGCCCTGGCCCAGAGTTTGCCCATGGCAACGGCGACCAGCACGACGGGAACCACTCCTTCGTACCTGCCCTCCATTTCGATGGCCAGCGCCCCGTTGGCCGCGCATCCGATGAACGCGGCTGCCCAGATTGAGGCCATAGTCAGCAACATGGGCGCCTCGAAGCAGGGTCACCTCTGCATCTACTGCGGCAAGGTTTACTCCCGGAAGTACGGCCTGAAGATCCACATCCGCACCCACACCGGATTCAAGCCGCTGAAGTGCAAGTTCTGCCTGCGACCCTTCGGCGATCCGAGCAATCTCAACAAGCACGTGCGCCTGCACCTGCAGACGCATCCTGGCAGTGCGACGGGCACTGGAGAAGGTGGAGGAACAGGCGGTGCCGGGAGCGATGTGGACATCGAAGGGGAAGCGGATGCCGGCTACCAGTGCCATCTCTGTCACAAGTCCTTCCCACGCCGCCGGGATATGCAGCGGCACATGGAGACCCGGCACAGTGGTTCGAGCCAGTCCAGCTCTCAGTCTAGCACCACCAGCACTATCACTCTGACCACGGTGACGGGCTCCAGGGCAGCCAATGCCTCCACTTCCAAATCGAGCTGATCCATTGTTTGTAGCACTCTTTTTGGGGCACTGCTGTGATAGGAAATTATAAAACTGGGAACATCTCATAGAAAATGGTACAAAACCAAGCCAAAGTATTAAAATGTAATTTAATATTTAAATTTTTGAGTTAGAAAATAAAACATAGACATAAAAAATAATAAAACAAAAACTATATACATATGCTATGAAAGGGTTTGGTGGGAAGGATCTAGTCAAAGTTTATATTTCCCAACTTATTTGGAATTCACCTCCTATTGCTTTGGAGTCATTTGGGACTTCATTAAGTCGAGTATTATGTCTGTCCGTCTGTCTGTTTATCCATCTATTCGTCTGTCCGCCACTTTGGTCCTTCCGTCCGTTTGTGCTTTGTCCGTTTGTGCTTTGTCCGTTTGTACTTTGTCCGTTTGTGCTTTGTCCGTTGTTCTTTTTGTCCGTCTAGTCTCCTAACCGTATACTATTCTGTTCGTCTATCTGTCTGTTATAAGACTAATTTATATATAAATTTATAATTATATTATATAATTTATAATTTAAAGGATACTAATATTGTAAATAAATTTCCCTTTCTAATTATAAACCTAACGCCTCTAAATACATCATTATAAATACAAAACGCTTAAGAATCAAATAGTATCGCTTTATTGATAAATTTCAATACGAATTCAAAGTGAATTACTATCGTATAATGCACAAATCTTATTGTTAGACAATTAATGCTATTACTCGTACAGTTGACGCTTACAATTTCGCCTTTGCCTTCCGCATGCGTTTCCGTTTCCGCTTTCTGCGGCTTAATTCTTAGATTCGTGTATACTCGCTTAATGTTAGGGTACATGCAAAACAATCACAAATTGTCTTCAACTTGGGGTAAAGCGGGTGTGTTTGTGTGTTTGGTGTTAGTTGTGTGTGTTGTAGGTGTGTGTGCGTTGAGCAAAACGTAGACGGGGCCATAAAACACTCACAAATACAAGATTTAAGTCAATAGGTAATCGCACAAGTACTTAATTAATGCCTGTGCCTGTGTAGAAATGCGACGGTAAAGGTAAAGATATACACTAAATACGTATATATGCACTTATTGTAATATAGATCGGAGCGTAAAGTTAACTATTCTGTTTGTTTGATTTCTGGAACTACATTTAGTTTGGTTTGCACGGGGGCTAACACTTAGTAAACGTTTTGAACAAAGGTCTTCCTCTCTGTACTTTTCACTTTCTCATTCCTAAACATCTCTCATCCCCGAAGCCTTCCCATCTCCATATACTCATATCCTGTTTTCCCTTCCACTCTCTGTCATTTTTAAGGCACTTACTCAAGAAATCGCGATTCCAGAGTGTCCCTTTGGGGTTAGTAATTTGCTTTAAGGTATTCCCTCGGAGTTACGACCAAAACAATGTGTGGCAAGCAAAGCGGCGAGTTCGTGTGTGTGTGGGTGTGTTTCTTCCTGTGTGTGAGTGTGTGGGTGCAGTGGGGTGGACCTGTTAAAATTATAGACCCTAACTCTCATTACTTTAAAAAAGGAATCTAGCTAATTCAAGAACTTTAAAGCTCACAAAAACCGATTTGTTAATACAAACTTCGAAGATTCCTTGGAAAATTTCTTTAAATCAAATACAATTTTAAAGCCTTGCGTTTACGTTACTCATACGCCACGTGGGCCAGTCTAAATTGAAGCTTGCCTTGAAACCACCCTCTCAGGCATTGAAAACAACTTTTTATTTTCAACAAACTTGTTCAATTTATGAGAGCTTGATCTTAACCTTTGTTAAATACAACTAGAGTCCACCCCAGTGTGCAGCTATCACCTTGAGCACTTAACGTATTTAATATTCATTATTAGCAACTTGTAGCTTTGACAAATATGTCTGTTTCGGTTTTGGTTTCGGATATTCGACGATACGTTTCACAGTTCTCAAAAGTCTGTACTCGGTTTACATATACAAAGGTAATATATATAGTAAGTATAGTTCGTTAATATATATATAAGTAATATATATAGACACCAATAGTTTTTTTTTTTATCGTTAAGAGTAATATGCAAATTCTGTATGTGGCTTGGTTTAGTTTAGGAATATGTATACGCGTATTGTTGTTGTAAATATCTAACATAAATTCATACATGAAGCACACTTGGGTTCGGTTTTCGGTTTTCGGTTTCTCATTAACTATTTGCTAATGTGGTTAGTAATTCGCTCAAAGTTTCGCATTTAACAAAATATCCATTATCTGTTATCCGTTAACAATTTGATTTACTTGATTTATTTTGTTTTAGCTTCTCTATTTGTCAAATATATATATATTTATATATTTATTACTGTATGAAGTTGAAGTAATTAATGTTATCCTTGTGGTATTACAGTTGCTTCTTCCTCGTTGTTGTTCCCGCTGGTTCTTTTATTCTTTTATTTAAGAGTTAGAGCATTAGACATTCTTGATTGATTATAATATATTTATATTTAATTGTGTTTTCTGTGGTTCGCAGTTGGAAACCATTGTAGCATTGCTTTGGGGGTATTCATTGAATTGGCTTAATTGAAATACTGAATTGCTGAACACACACACAGACGACCAAATAATGTACGATACGATACCATTCTTAAAAAATAGAATTTCCCTCCTCGCTTTCCCGTTCTGGTTATGTCTCAATTAATTGCGCCACGAAAATTACAACCTCACTTAACACCTAATGCATGTTCACAAAATATTCTAGAATCTACACACAATTAACGGATTGCATTGTGTGTGTAAAATTCTGTTTGTGTTTCGGTTTCAAAACACTTCTGAAGACTTTGTTGTTCACAATTGTTCTTAGTTCTTGTTTCGCATAAAAACTTTGGACGTTTGGTATTCTTATTTCAAGTTCATATAATTATAATTAGACAAACAAAATGCTTAAAGCTGCCCACAGGACTTTGTCTACATCGTTTTAGGTATTATAATTACTTTTCCGTTTTGGTTTTATTCATATTAGTATTCATTCGTATAGATATCAAGCTTGCTGCAGCTGCTTAACATTTAAAAGACACACAGTATGTAGGTGAAACTATCGCTAGGACAATGGGCTCTGCTACACTCTCTATGTTTTATTTTTCAGTAAGGCATATGCACAAGGGAAGGACTCGATCATCGTCGCTCATCGTTGGATTTTTGGATTTTTGGATACTAAACACATAACTAGGGGGGGAAGACAATACTGGGGACAATTGTTGACGCTCTTATGTACAAGGTTTACAATTGGCTGCTCGCTTGATATGAGTATTTGGGCTAAACTCTAGTTTAGTGCTTAGTTGTGTGAGAAGCTAGGGAGCTAGGAGGAGGAGCTGCTAGTGGCTCCCACCTGGTTACAGACTACACATTAAAACGCGATCAATTAGATTTCATTGCAGTTCTCATTATTGCTGTTCTCGGTGCTGTGTCCTGATTGTGATGCTGGAGAATCGTATAGAGTGAGTGTCTCGTGTTGGCTGTGTCTTGTATTTTCCATTAGTTGATGTTTTACAATTTGTTTAAATTAAGTTTGCTTTATCAAATACCCTGCAACTTCATTTAATTATCACAGTTTTTCATCAGAGATAGTTTATACGTTTCAATATTCATTTATTTTTCTGCTTTTTCTTCAAATCAATTTTCTTCTGGGTTTTATGCAAAAATAAAAGGCAAGCGACTTGAAATTTGTGCAAAATTGTGTCCTATAAATAATTAATTAATTAACCCAGCAAAGGGGATGTGTGGGTGGTGTGGGAGAAGTTCGTAGTTTTATTTATACTCCACACATCTATGCCTGATATGCTGCCCGCTTCTCTCTTACAATATTAGCTACGAGTCTACTTTTCTTTATTTTTTTCTTTGTTTTTTATTTATTTATATATATTTTTTTGTTTTTTCTTTGTTTTTTTGGTGAGCAAGTCTCGTGTAAAACAAACATCGATTTTACTTTTAAAGTAGTTTCTGTTTTATTTGTAAACATAATTAAATTGTAATTATTTGGAAGCAAAAGATGGCATATTTGTTTCTCTTTTCTCATACTTTTTCTGCGTCTTTGTTAGTTTTTATCTGAGCGAAACTAAAACAGTACACAAAAAATAATATAATAAATGTAAATTTAAAATGTCTTCTTGGAAAGTCTTCATTTGAATTTCTCGTTTCTTTTCGTTTCGATTCGTTTGGTTCTGGTTGCAAGTATATAGAAATCGTCATAATATATAGTCATAGGTAGTGTTGTTGTGGCGTGTGTGTAGATCGGGGGTGTGTTGTAAATCATTCTCAAGTGGCTGTCGTACTTTACCATCGTCTATCCTTGATTAATCTTCTTCTAGTTTCACGTTTTGTACTTTCGACAAAGAATATTTTTTGGTTAAACCGATTTGTATGCAAATACAAACAAAGTCATATAATGGCAAAGATCTTCTACCTCTCTAATACATAATGCGTTCTCTTTGTGCTTGCAGCATGTGTGGTTGTGGTGCTGTTAGTTTGGTTTGCTTTCTCGTTCTCAAAATACAATAAATACAAGTCTCCAATTTAACAAATACATGGGTATAGTGAAGGAGGGGGCTGTCTACAGATCTCTGTTGCGTGCGGAGGAGGGACTCAGTAGGGCCAAGGACGAAAGTAGGACGACGTGTGTGTGATGCATGGACAGCCCCCCGTGTATAGTATTAAAATATATATTATATTTATAGGTAGATAATCCTCAAATACAAATACAAATATAAACTAAGCACTCTAAGACGTTGCGTGAATTTTGGTACTTTAAGTAATGCTCATTCGTTGCCTAACACATGGAGAGTATTGAAAGTAGAGGCGTTCTAGGACGACAGACTAATATAATTACAAACAGAATACAGTTGGCTTAATTAGGAAACGCGAAGGAAGAGTAGTAATTAAAATAATTGGCAATACGAGCGAGGAGCAGAAGGAATCAACAACATACTTTTCATTTTGAACATTTTTTTGTTTTGTTTTTTGTTTTTGTTTTTTCGATTTTCATTTTGGTTTTTGGGCGGGCTTCGGCCTTTTGCTAATACAATACAAATCGTTTGTTGTACTTTGCAGCCTGTTCTAAATATATGTACGTATAGGTAGTAGTATGTGGTATATATATTCATATAAATATGTATGCATATGCACGATTATGTTGTATACGAGTGACCGAGGAGCAAATCAAAGGCATTTTCACATTTTCTGCTATACAATTGCGTTTGCGGTTGGATGGTGCATGCGGGGTGAGAGATGCATGGGTGCATTTATGTGGTTGTTGGGGCAATTTCAACATTGTTCGTCTTGGCGCTTGCGGCCAGCTTCTGTTGCTCCGCTGTGATGTTGGCCTCGTGCACATGCTGGCCTTCCACGTTGCTGCTGCTGTTGTCGTTGGCATGATTGCTGCAATGTTGAAAAAGGGGGAAGGGATTATATTAGGAAAACTCTTTAAAGTGCACCTCATTTTATATTACACGGTCACATTAGTGACCAGTTGGCATAATGTTATTGATAATAGTCCTAACGCATAGAATTACGCTAGATTTTTAAGAAAAGAATATACGGTCACTTTTGGTTTGGCGAATACGAACGATCAGCTCGTGAAAAATCGAGAAAAAAACGAAATCATTAGAAATAAAATCAATCCCACGTTATAATTTGAAAATTAAAGCCTGGGAGTTTGTAATATATATAAATATAACTTAATATGCATTATTTTTATAAAAACTCTTAAAAAAATATAATAATAATAATAATAATTAAAAGAAAAAAAGATAATAAATTCCCTTAATAAATATCTATCGAAATAGGCTAAGTTCCCTATTTAAAACCTATTTAATACTCCAGAAATATGCACTTCTGTTAGGTTAATTTACTTAATTTGCTTAGAAACCTTGATTGGATTTAAGATCATTGTGATCCCGAGACAAAATACCGCTCACGAGATCATTTGTAACAATCCGAGATCCCCTTAAAGCTTGCCCTTCTCCCCAGTACTTACAATTCGTTCACTTTGCTGGTTGGTCCATTCGAAATGGGCGTTGACTGCTCAGCGACCTCCGTGCTGCGATCGGCGCCGCCCAAGGGCTTGGTCCACATACCCTCATCGTCCTCGTAGTCCTCCTCGCCGTCCAGCAGCACCGACTGCAGCCGAGTGACGATCGAGGCGGTCTCCACTGCACTCGACTCGGCCAGCTTGTCGCTGATGGCCTTCTCCACGTTGGCATTATTGTCGTACTCGGCCTGCTGATCGTCGCTACGCGCAGTAGTCGCAGTGGTAGACTCTTGCTCCTCCTCCTCCTGGGCGGGTTCGGCTGCTGGGACTGGTGGCGACCTGTCCTCCTCCTCCATGCCGGCGGGCGGCGCCGTGGTGGGCCTGCCCAGATCGCTGCCAAAGGTGCTAAAGTGCGCATCAAAGTCGGCAAAGTTGTCCGCATTAAAGTCCGTGCCCCAGTTGGCGGTGCCTGTGTTGATCTGCGAGGACACGCCGGGAATGTCGGAGAACTGGACGTCCATGTCCCAGGGATCCGCCAGGTTGTTCAGCGTGATCGAGTTCTTGGTGAACATGCCGTGGCCGTGCGCATGGCCATCACCTGAGCCCGAGTGCTGCCCGCCATGCTCGTCGTCGTCATCGTCCTCGTCGTCGATGTTGCCGCCAAACTGGAATAGATTCTGATCATTGTCCATGGTGAAGACGATGTCCTGCAGCGTATTGTCCAGATCGCTGTAGCCCATGTTGCTGTACGACAGCGTGCCAGTGTCCCAGGCATTCGTCTCGCCCAGATAGTCCTTGGAGCCCACACTGTACTCGTTCTCCTCGTGCGGATTGCAGTCGGCCAGCAGCTTGGTCTGCTGCTTGGCGGCGAGAGTAAACTCGCCGGCCTCCGCATCGATCAGGGACAGCCAGACCTTGTGCTCCTCCTCGTCCTCCAAGCTGGCGGTGATCAGGGCGGCGATATGTTCAGATTCGGATATACAATTCGTGACGTGGCGCAGAATTTTGATGAGGTGGCCCATGTAGCCCAGGCGTCGACCCTTCTCAGCAGATCTGCGGGGGAAACTATATGTTAAACCAAAAGATAATAAGAGATAATATATTCCAACTTACTGCGCCTGCGCATTGTGCTGCCAGTAGTCGACCAGCTTGGACACCAAGTGGCAGTTGACAATTAGCTGGAATGTATGGAATGTATGGAATAATTAATATTGATTCCGCAAAGGATCATAGGGCAACCTACATGGGTTTGCATTTCGGAGGGCGGGGCACTGGGCAGGGTCTTGGTCTTGTCGAGATCATTGAGCGTGGGCTCCGTTTCCTGCTGACCATCCACATGATTCTCCTGCGCAGCTTCCTCTGTGGGCATAGCCTCAGCTTCCTTAGCAAGCTCCACATCTGCTGCCTTCTCCTGTGGCTCCTGCTTCTCCTCCTCCTCCTCCTCCTGCGCCTCCTGAGCCGCCGCATCCTGAGCAGCTGCCACCTCGATTTCAATGTCACCCTGCTCCTGCTCCAGCTCCTCCTTGCCGCCCTCCGCTCGCTTGGCATCGTTCAGGGCGTTCTTCATCTCCACCTCGGACTCCTCGTTGCCGACCTTGAGGAAGGCATTGATCAGGCAGTCGGCGGTGAAGAAGTCCGTGGCCTCGGTGGAGGCCGTATTATTGTTGGACAGCTCGTTGTAGAAGACCAAGTGGAGGGCCTTCTCCAGCTCCGTGTGCAAGAAGTTGTTCCAGCAGTACTGCTTGAAGTACGCCAGCAGCAAAGTGAAGTACTCAGTCGAGCAGATACTAGGATTTAAAGTTCATAAGGCATTTAGTTATAGGAAACTTCTGCTTTCATTAGAGACTCACGCTTGCTGAATGGTTTCGTGCTTGGTCTCCAGCAGGGCGGTGAACACGCGACACACTTGGAGGCGGGTCTTGCCAAAGGGGGGCGTCAGCACAGCAGCCGTGGTCTCCAGCGTGGGTTTCTGCAAGTTAAGCGATAAAAAATGGTTTTCTTTTTTATTCAATTAAGAGAGACTTACAGCAGGCGGGTTCTGGAGCACATGGACAAATTCCTGGAGGCGGGGCGCCATCACAGTGATCACAGTTTCCTGCACTTCCTGATGGAATTCGCGCTCACGCTTCTGCAAGAGACGCTGCCGGTCCGAGTTGGGCTCATCTCTAAGGGAGAAAAATAAAGTAAAGAATAGAGAGAGCTTCTATCATTATAGAATTTAAACCTACGTGAACGTAATTGGCTTGATGAGGGTAAGTACAACCGATATTCCTGATAAGATGGCGCTCTCGCGAGCGTTTGGTTCCAAAATCACATTTAACAAGGCTTCAATTGTGTCCGCAGACTCGATCGTCTTCAGTATGGGGTTGGAGCCATCGAAGGCTGGCTCAAACGAATCGTTCTCCTGCTCGGTCTGGCGCATCAGGCGCCCTTGGTTAATTAGATCACAGAAAAAGTCGGCAACATTTGCATGTTTTTCGCTTTCTTGAGGATTACGCAATATTGCAATCAGTCTCTCAACAATTTTATCTTCAGTTAGCCACTGCAAAGGTTTAAGCTCAGTTAGTTTTAATAGTTCAAATATTTAAGCTAAAGCAAGCACCCACTTCGAATAGATTCCGCTTGAGCTGACCACCCTCGATGTCCTTCATCATCTGCATTATTAGATCAGGTATGACCGGTGTGTCAAAGTGTTTGCAAATGAAATCGAGAAAGGTCTTCTGCGATTTAATATACTCCAGGAGTTGTAGGCACATGTGTTGATACAAAAACCAATCTTGTTCAGGCTTTTTGGTAAAGAGCATGCTAAACGTTTTGCTAAAAAACGATGATAGCAATGGATTTAACGGTGGTTCCTTTTCCAGATATGAATACAGGAGCTGCAGCGTCTCCGCATCGGTCAGCAGCTTCTCATCGAGGGACGGCAGGCCGCTGCAAAGGCACGGAACGAACACAGTGTACAAGGTACGGGGGCACCAGTACATCGACTTGAACTTACAGTGTGAGTATCTCACAGGACATGTTCGCATAGCGGAATCGCTGCGCCATGGGCACATCTTCAGAGGGCTCGGTTGTGATCAGCTCCACCAGGCGCCGAATGACCTCGGGACGTGTAAAGTAGTTGACCAGGTTCTTCTTTTGCGTCTTGCACTCCTGCAGTATGTCCTCCTCGTCCAGGAATTCCTCCAGCGTGGAGTTCTCCTTCTCCAGCAGCGCCTCTATATTCGCGGAGGGCGCATAACCCTTGTCCCAAAACATTTTTCGCACGTACGTCTTGGCGGTGACACTTTCAGGCTGGGGGGAATCAAGAAATCTCTTCGCTGGGCTCGCGGATCGCTTTGGCTCGGGCGCGTCGGTGACTGGGCATGCACGGCTCTGCGGAACGGAACGGAACGGGAGAGTGGAGGAGAACCAGAAGCGGAGTCGCTCAATTAAAACACACTGCCGCCACACACTCGCAACAAAGTAATGCGTAAATTTTTGTAATAATGCCAAGCAGGCCCCACATATACACTACGAATGCTGGCCGAAAAACGGGCTATCGCCTCTTGGTTTCGCCTTAAACGGGTGCGTGGGCGTGGCGGGCACACTTACGAGTTGGTTGGACTTTGTTTTTCACACTATTTGTTGCACTTTTAATTGTTTTTCTACCGAAAAAACCACGCTATAATTTTCTTCACTGCTTCGTAGAGGTGGAAAATCTTCGACTATTCCGTATAGTAACCCAGGGCGATTATTGTGACCGATAGACCGTGTCCTCCAGAAATCGTTTTTCTTTTATCATGATCTCACTTACCGATATACAAAATTGAAAGGTAAATAAAAAATTAAATTAAATAAAGGTCTTATTTAAGTAAGTAAATGCATCTAAGAAGGAAGATTGAAGTATATTTAATTGAAGTTAAGGTAATTTTCTAATATACCGGCCCCTTCCAAAAAATTAAAAAAAAGAAACCATAGATAGGGGGTGTTTCAACTTACATTTTGGTATAAAAATTATGTTGGGGACGCTCTTAGTTTAGTCACAATAAATCTTTAAAGTTTTGCCTAATTCTCATACAAAATACAGTGGGCTGTGAAGCTTAAAATGTTTGTCAAATTGTGCTTAGCGTAAATACTATATATGTCGACACTTTGCACACTTTGAATACATTTATGCGTGAAATATAAATAAAACAACAATTTGACAACGTAAAATTCGTAGTAATTAACTTTTTAATT